>JAZAYU010000358.1:359359-491223 GCA_038501625.1 Corbicula japonica | reverse complement strand
TCGAAAATGCATGTATATTTTTTTATATTCCAACTTTATTTCTTATATTGCGAAATTCAATACAGAATCTGAATGAATGTAGAATTCTATAGCACAGACTGTAACATCGATTGCAAAAGGTATTTTTATGTGATTTATCAAATGCCCAGACGAGAGATTGGGGGACACAGAAAACATGCAATACTAAGTTTACCACTGACAATTTCCTGTATTGATTAAAAGCAGATTGGCTACATAGATAGCAAGTTTGCAAGGGTGCGAAGTTGGTAATTGAGAGCACGCAAGATGCACTTAGTCTAAGTATTGACGCTCAGACCACCACGGAGGCTGCTTTTTTGTCGCCAATTTAAACAATTTAGCAACCAACTTGGTTTTTGACTTCTTTCTGTAAACCAGTCATCGTGATTGGTACACACAAACTTCGAACCTCCCGGGACAAAAAATTAATCGGAAATTTGGGTGGTTTGTGCGAACCCCCCGCACCCTCTCTGGATCCGCCGCTGCCGTGAGAACAGGCTAGAAAACGCAATGACACATATCTATATTGACCATTTCGAAATTATATAGCAGCTATGAGTAACATTAATCATAAGGCATACGTTGCCGCTTATATTTTAAAATGTTTATTGAAATCAACAAACTTTTCAGTAGACAGTTAGTGAGTTACTGCATATGTTAAAATAGACTAAGTGGCACCAAAAATAATTTTGTTTTATGTTACTTTATTAGTCTTCTCAGTTAAGAATCAGGACAGCGGCTTTAGCTTTGTCTGTAAAGGTTGATAAATAATGAGAAAATATTACAGCATCAGCATTAGATAATTTGTATGACTAGTTACAATATATTTCTAAATCAAATAAAATGATTTAAAAGTTTTTGCAAATTTTTACACTGGCCATTGTAAAATACGTTTTTCTCAATATGCTCTTTTTCTCAATATGCCATTTTTGGCAACCCCCTGACCAAAGTATGATCGGTACCTGAAAAAGTGATAACGGTACCGGAAAAAGGGATAAATTCTAAGTAATTTCAAAATCGAGAATATAGGGCTTTGTTTTTACTGCCTAGAATGCTCAAAAACACAAGATGCTTCTGAATACAAGATGAGAAGATACAGGTATTCTGAAATACTTTTTGAGAACTGGATTGAAATGAACGTTAGTGTTGGGTTATATCGCGCTTAATTTGAACAAATTCAGCCTGAATGCAGTGGTAAATATATGGTTACCTGTGACTGTCACTGAAAACCCCACCCACCTTTTGGACCGGGTTGATTCCAGGAAGCGTATCAGTATGATGTTAAGCTCCGACAACTGTCTAAATAAATATAATTCAATATCCAATCTTACAAACTTATTCGTAAATAAAATCATCCAACATTAAATGTTTATTGTAAAATAATTGACAAACAGGTTTTAACTCCCGTGCGCATGCCTATTGAATAAAACTGGCGATCGGACAGAATTCGGTTACGGTTATGTATAAAACCCAGATCAAGAATGATCTGCAAACAGTATAAATTAAATGATTAGGGATGCGATGATTGAAGAAAATCACAAATGTTAATAAAGTCATTTGTAAGGGACATGTATGGGACTTCAACATTGAAGCTGCAAACATAAAACATAATACGGACACCGATATATACACATACACACCGTTCGAAACTACACTGGATTAATTATTAGTTGATCGTATAGCCGACAGAAACATTCTAGCGTCAAAACAAATTGGTGAGGAAGATATACTCACCATTTCAAATCACTTACCAATATGTAAAAATATACTTACCGACAATGATAACGCACAGATCCACTCAGCGCCATCACCAAAGTTGGTATCATGGCACAAGGCCTCGCGTGGCGAGCTCGATCATGGATTACACTTCCTACCTTAAAATGGATATGTAGTACTAATCCGACCTACCTTTAAATACCGCTGAACAAATAAACGCATTCTGCAACTCCCTAAATTACATCCTTACAGCTTCTGCTGAAGTTTCGATAGAAACACCTTGGTACAATTCCAAGACTTAACCTTATTGGACCGCTGAGGTTAAGGCTGCACACACATAGGCACGAAAAGCTCGTGCGCAATGGCTCGACGTAGGACGCCCGCGCGATCGATCATGTCCAAGCTATATAGCCTATAAAAATTCGAAACGTTAAGCAAACGATGAATTTTCCCAAAAAGGTTTGATGATCTTGATAAGGCCACAGATCTTGCAATTGACTCTTAAAGACCCGTTCCCTCTCCCTTACCAACACGGTTTTCAATCTGGATACAGCTGTATGACGGCTTCATTTTGTCTCCAGGAAACCGTTGACTATGAAATACCGTTGGTTTATGCTGCTTTACTTGACACAAAGTCAGCTTTCGATACTGTTAGATTTACCGTACATTTGAACAAACTTTACGAATTGTGCATATCCGGTGAATTATCGCGAGTACTCTTAAATTGTTACACTGACAGTAACATGATTAAGTGTTCTGTTTTAGTACATGGGATAAATTCCAACATGGTAGACATCAAACAAGGAGTCCGACAAGCGGGCGTAAGCTCTACCACGTTCTACTAAGGAACATGGAAAGCTAGGGTGCTATGGTCCGAATCTTGGCACAGCCATGAGCAGCCTGACAATACATTGACAAGGCTAAGGGTATGTGTCTGATTGACCAATTGAGGGTGTTTTTATTTACATCGCTACCGGATTTTCATGGGAATGTTCTCCAGAAGAGTGTATGTCCTTTTAGGTTATGGATAATACACGTAGAGCATAATGAAGAGGAATATCCAATTCCAGAATCTTCCATGGTTCGTTCAAATGTTCGGCGTATAGCAACACGGTTCAGTGATATGTAAAGTCTCATCCAAAAGCTGTTAGTAGTCTTAGCCGGAGGAGAAGGGGATCGAACTCAAGGGGTCAGACGCGCTATACCCACTGTCTAAGATCCACTCTGCCTTAAAGTTAGCATGAAAAGATGAAATATGCATATCAGGAATCGCCACATTCAGAAAAAACAGCCTCCCCACACAGTCAAGAAGAAGAGAGGGAGAGAGCATGGTTAATAAAATGATCAGTTTCAAAAGAGACACCACTAACAATTAACAAAAATGAGAACCCGAGGGGTTACCGCCTTGGAACGGTCAGTGGCAAATGTAATTGCCACTGGGTGTTTAAACCAGGTTCTAGGGTGCACCAACCTCACACTTGCCCCAATAGGTTCTCATATCACAAAACAAATACAAGTTGTCTTGGTGAAACAACTCCAACCCACTTATTGGCTCAACGATGTTGCATGCAAAAGCACACAAACATATATAACATAAGAATTTAATAGCATTGCAAAGCCAAAGGGCGGGTACTCAATGATCTTACCGAGACCAGAGCTCCTGGAGTAAAATCAGCAAGAACACGATGACAGGGATAAAAGAAACAAATCGAGCTTCTATGTTCTTTTAAGAAAAGATTTCCCCACAAACCTTCATAAATTCTTAAACCCCTGCCACCGTCGTGCAACCAAAGAGGTAAGCATAATGATCAACTGTATAAGAGTTAATCACCAGGCATGCAGAGCGCTGTAAAATATCATGTTGGTAACCTTTCTTTTTAAATTTACAGATGGTTTTTACGAATAACCGGGAGAAATTAACATTGCCCTTTATCTTCTTAAGTTTATAAATTAAATCTCCATAAAAAACTGTTTGTGAAATGCCTTGTTGCAATAGTGATTTTAAACTGCACCTGTATTTATGAATTAGATCTGGGTATCGACGATAAAACTTGCAAAATGTTTCCTTAATTTGTGATACCGATAGCCTTGTTTTAAAAGTTTTTCTGTAATGCAAAGATTACGTTCATTGAATTCATTAATATCGTTGCAAGCTCTTGAAAAGCGAAAAGCTGTGAAATATAAACCCCGTAAGATGTTGCACGGGGAACATCGCCGTCTAAAAACGGAAAATTTACTATATTAAAATTAAAATCATCTCTTTTATCATATATTTTAGTAGTGACATAACCATTTTCAATTGACAGATTTAGATCGAGAAAGTTTGCTTGCTGTTCTGAAGTGTTCGCTTTATGAAGTTGTAGTTCTTTAGGGTAGATCTTATTAACCAGTAATGGAAAATGGTTATTATCTATATTTAATAAATCATCAAAGTACCTCGAGGTGTTGTTAAAAGCTGTAATAATATCATCTTGATGTTCAGTAGAAAGAGATAACATAAAGTCTTAACATGAAGTTCTTTTTTACACGACGTGCAATCACGTGCTAATGAGAATTCATCTTTTTTAGTATCCTCTCAAATTGAAGTTTAAAACAATGGCAACGAATCGATTTTCAAAAACATATAGGTTGGGATATGAACTCAACTCACTAGTTGTGGTTCTTCAATTAATTTTAGATGTAAAAATAAACTGTTTTTTTTTTTAATGTTTATTTTGTTGTTGAAACATTCTGTCTTTTAAATCTTTAAAATCATTAATTGAGATGAAACTGATAGTGATCTCATCGTAGCTCTTAACATAAAAATAAACCCTTTCCGAACAAAAATATTTCTTCTCCAAAAGGTATCCTTTCCGCGGATAGATCCTTTCAGGTATCTGTTGGTAGCGTACCTCTACCGTATTTACCCGATGCAGATTTTCACGCTGCATAGTTTTCACGTAGGACATAATAAACATGAAAACGTTGTTTATAGTTAGGCCTATCGCAAGTTTTAAACGCTGATGGCTCTTGAAGATCCATTCTTTGTCGTAAAAGAGTATGTTTTGTTGTTTGTTTATACAATACCTGCATAGTTTATACTTTGTGAAATGAAACTTGATGCTTTTCTCCCCCAAAATAGGGGGAGAACAGTCAGGGAGGAAACGTCAGGGGACGAACTGTCAAGGGGGAGAATAGTCTGACACCCCAAAACAGTGGTCATCTAAGTAAATCGTTTACCAATCGGCCAATAGCATATGCTAACGAAGAGTGATCTGCTGTTGACTAATTTTGTGTGGGTGCATTCCAATACTGTTTATCTGTCAGTCAGGGAGAAAATGTGTAGGCCATGACCAGGATTAAAAGCTAAGACCGGGTGTTACTAATCACCCCAGGACACCCCACACCACCCCAAGACACCCCACACCACCCCAAGACACCCCAAAATAGTAAAAATAAATAATTATATTTATTATAGATATATTTCATTGTGATACAAAAGTCAGAAATATCGGTTTCTTTAATTATAAATTGATAGAATTGAAAGAATGCTGGTTTTAACAATGAATAACGGAAAGCCCCTTTGAGATATCAGACAGACCCTTGTAGGACTCACATGTTAATTTTAGGAGGCATCAGAGACCTTAAAAGTATCTCTCATTTAAAGAAACATTAGCTGAAAAATTACTGCTTATATTTTGTTTAGTTTACCGAACAGACAGCTTATTTCTTTATGCATGTATTACACATGAATATGTTATCTCCCTTTGGTGGCTAAAGACCCCATGACACATTAGTAAGACACCAGGACACGTTAGAAATATCACAGGACAAGTATAAATGATAAAATGCAAAAGAGACATGCATTTTGTTATCTTTTCTGTTAAGTAAAAAATAACAAACTGACAGATACCTGCCGTTTTTATGGAGATATATTGTTTCTGCTACCTTCGCTGATGATGAAAAGAAAGACCCTTAGACTCGTCAGAAAACATCCGGACCTATCAGATGCGCTTTTTTTTTTAGAAGTATCTCTCATTCAAATAAACTTTATAAAAACATAAGCTGAAATAATACTGCTTGTTTTTGTTTCGTTTAACGAACAGACAGCTTATTTCTTTATGCATGTATTACACGTGGTTATGTTATCTCCCTTTGGTGACTAAAGACCCCATGACACATTAGTAAGACACCAGGACACGTTAGAAATGACACAGGACAAGCAAAAGAGACATGCATATTGTTATCTTTGCTGTTAAGTAAAAATTAACTGAAAGATAATTGCAGTGTTATGGAGATATATTGTTTCTGCTACTTTCGCTGATGATGAAAAGAAAGACCCCAAGACTCGTCAGAAAACAACCGGTCTATCAGATTCACCTTAAAAGTATCTATCATTCAAAGAAACAGTAAAGAAACAAGCTGAAACAATACTGCTTATATTTTGTTTCGTTTAACGAACAGACAGCTTATTTCTTTATGCATTTATTACACGTGGATATGTTATCTCCCTTCGGTGACTAAAGACCCCATGACACATTAGTAAGACACCAGGACACGTTAGAAATGACACAGGCAAAAGAGACATGCATATTGTCATCTTTGCTGTTAAGTTAAAAATAACTGAAAGATAATTGGAGTGTTATGGAGATATATTGTTTCTGCTACTTTCGCTGATGATGAAAAGAAAGACCCCAAGACTCGTCAGAAAACATCCAGACCTATCAGATGCACCTTAAAAGTATCTCTCATTCAAAGAAACAGTAAAGAAACATAAGCTGAAACAATACTGCTTATATTTTATTTCGTTTAACGAACAGACAGCTTATTTCTTTATGCATGTATTACACGTGGTTATGTTATCTCCCTTTGGTGACTAAAGACCCCATGACACATTAGTAAGACACCAGGACACGTTAGAAATGACACCGGACAAGTAAAAGAGACATGTATTTTGTTATCGTTGCTGTTAAGTTAAAAATATCAAACTGACAGATACCTGCTTTTTTAGGGAGATATATTGTTTCTGCTACCTTCACTGATGATAAAAAGAAAGACCCCAAGACTCGTCAGAAATCATCCGGACCTATCAGATGCATCTTAAAAGTATCTCTCATTTAAAGAAACATTAAAGAAACATTAGCTGAAAAATTACTGCTTATATTTTGTTTAGTTTACCGAACAGACAGCTTATTTCTTTATGCATGTATTACACGTGAATATGTTATCTCCCTTTGGTGGCTAAAGACCCCATGACACATTAGTAAGACACCAGGACACGTTAGAAATAACACTTATTTCGTACTTCAACTTCCAAGAGGTTTTCTCAGACTTGGATGTGACTTGATATCGAAAATGAACCATATCCGCGGATATGCGTGACAACTACCGAAAGGAAAAGTAAAAGTACTCAAAATAATTAATTAATTGATAAATACAGGTGCATAAGTCTTACTCGGGAAACGCTTCATTGAGAGTATTTCGTTATAGCTGTACCATTACGTTATTACTGAATATTCTATATAATGAATAACTTTAACTTTGCAATCAACATACAGTAAAATGTAAAGGTTCAGCTACATCCAGGCCACACCACGTGGAGGCACTCTCATTATGGCCCTTTTTGAAATTTTGAAATTCGCCAAAGTTTCTAAATAGGCAGAAATATGAAATTTTTTATCTTTATTTTGAAAATGTTCTTAAAAACAAATTTTCTTTACTGATTTTATGTTTGGGAAAAAATATTTACATATAAAATACAACATTTTACAGTTTAAAAGAAATACAGTTCAAACCCGTTGTGTCGAAGGCGTCGGGACCGTACATTTTAATTCGAGATATCCGAAGTTCTACACATCCGAATCAGCGCCAATGCACGAATATCATACCTATATGTTTCTAATGCTGACTGATTGTAAGTGCTAGTACGCGTTTATGAACATTTCAGTTAATCAATAAGTTTATCAAAACAGAACAGAACCAATATATTAACTTGATAATATTTAATACATGTTAAAAAACATCATCGTTAAGTTTCGGTGTTTGTGTAAAATCGTCGTTTCTCGTTATTTATTACGTAAACTAATTCAAATTAATATTGTTGAGTGAGAATTGATTATGTTTGGATCATGCTTTTGCATGTGTTGTCCTAAACGAATGAACTCATATTTTATTTACCGTAAAATTAATGCGAGATAACCGATGTTTCGACTTAAGCGAGTTTGACACAACGAGTGTGGACTGTAATACAATTGTTAATTCAGTCTTAGCATAATTTAACAAAATATTAAATGAAAAGGCTATTTGCTATGTACACGATGTTCTTCTACACTTTGTTCTTAACTACATGACAGCACTACACTACAATACATTACACTCCGATATTCGTTTTTGGTAACTACCGACTTTGACGTGCTATTCGTTACCGACCTCAACCACTACAATGTCAAAACAAATTATTGGCACACATTATCACTCCAAAGGTGGAGCACCCAACAACAGGTAAAGACGTATGTGTGCCAGAAAGAAAGTATAATCGTCATTTTTTTTTTGCTTTTTTGTCACTTTTGTCTTCTGCACTAAATTTAAACACTAAATTACATATGTACACTACAAATCTACAATACATTACACGCCTACATTCACAGGCTTTCATCGTCGCTGCGCAGTGCACCGCAACCCGTGACAACCGCGTTTTATTAGTTATTGACCTCTACCACAGCACTTTATTTGTTCGTTACGTGCCAAAACAAATTACTGGCACACATTATCACTCCGAAGATGGAGCACCCAACAAGAGGTTAAAGACGTATATGTGCCAGAAAAAGTAATAATTATCGCGCATCCGTCCGTACAACGTTTTGCTTTCACCGTCAATTAATCATTTTATTTCGCGCCGCTTTTATTTTCGCGAATTTTTATGATGAATTATCGCAAATTACTGGCACACATTATCACTCCGAAGATGGAGCACCCAACAACAGGTAAAGACGTATGTGTGCCAGAAAAAGTAATATTGAGCGCCCATCGGACATTTTATTTCGCGCCGGTTTTATTTTTCGCGAATTTTTATGATGAATTATCGCAAATTACTGGCACACATTATCACTCCGAAGATGGAGCACCCAACAACAGGTAAAGACGTATGTGTGCCAGAAAAATTAAGAATGAGCGCCCTTCGGACATTTTACTTCGCGCGGGTTTCATTTTCGCGAATATTTATGATGAATTATCTCAAAGCGAACATTTACATCCATATGATATTTACGACCTACCCGGTATATATTACACTTTCGAAACTTTCCGACACCGCTTCTGTGGTAATTTATGTCACCTTAACGAATTTTTGATCTTTCATTTACAGGGCGCCTTCTTTGTCCAGGTTTTTTTGCCGTTCCCTTGACTTTATAAATAACGGAAAATTTGCCATTTTGTGAAGTTATGAACTTTGATTTCTGCTTCCGTTTTGTATCTTTCAAGAAGTTTTGAAATAATTGGTTTTTTTCAGTTTCATCTTTACACCGCCAGAGCGCATCATGAACATGGTAATTTCGCTCTTCATTGGCAAGAGCGTAATTCCCGTGGCCATGCAGCGCACTTCGGTAATCCATGTAATGAAGTTCGACGACTCCGTACAATTTCAAAATTAGATCACGTGTGCGCTGTGGTTTCCAGTCAATCGCGATTTTGAAAATATTGTTTATTGATTCGGCATTGTTATTGGTCCAGTTTTTATTTCTGTCATTTATTCGTGTCGGTTCAAACACATAATTTCTAAGTCGTGGTTTCAAATTCTCATTGAAGTATTTGTCTAACGCGGGATACCTTTGTTTAATTAAGGAATCTAGTTCAGACGCGCGTGTTTCAAATTCTAATGTTGAATTCGCGTCTGTCATGCCTCCAGTCCCAAATAAATTAGCCATCAACATATCACGATCCGCTTTGTCTACGCCAACTTTGTTTTGAAGGTAATATTTCACGTTATCCTTCAGATGTTTTGTGCACAAATAACGTTTCGCGCGAGGAAAGACATGTTCAATAGCTTTCGTTAAGGCCTTTTCGTCGTCAGTGCCAAATTCCATGTTTTCTGAAATTCGCATTTCAACAGAGTCTACTTCGCTGTCGACTACCGTCGCGATATGTTCTAGAAAACTTTTATATGTCCTGTACGATGCATCCTTGTGTAAAAGTATAGGCCCGACAAATACAGGATTTGCGTTTGAGCTTTTCCGCGTTATCCTTTGATTTTTATAAACAAGTACCGTGACATAGAAGCTACCTAAATTGAAAGTTCGGTCTATACCAATAGGCTGATTGCTAGTGTTTTTCAAGAAATGTTTTAAATCTAGAATTTGTTCGGAAGTATAACAAATCACCGATGGAACTTGATCTTTGTTGTGAATAATGCTTTGAACGTACGGATGCTCATTTACCATGGAAATGACATCTAGTAATTCGTCAGCAATATTATGCTTTTGTTGTTTTGTTTTGTCATGATTTTGTTTGGTTCTATGTTTTACATTTCTGACAACTTTAAAGTCGCGCGGGCAATCTGAAGAATCATCTTTTTTCATCTCACCAAATATTTCACGCGGTTTTTCTTTGCCATTAACGATTTGTTCCTTTATTTTTTCTATTACCTTCGGATTTGTACGGACGTACGTGTTTCCTTGTTTGGCATTGCCATGTGATTGCGATGTTATCGGCTGTGTACCTTGGTACTCGTAGAGAGCCAAGTTACTGAGGTCCCTGTTAGATTTATTAATGAAGAAGGTCACAACTGGTTATACACCTGGGAAGTCCTTTACAAAAGATATTTGAAGACACTATACCTTGTCAACTTTAATACCGGGGCAACGTACTGTGTATCGTATGGTGGATTTCCATAGTTTACAGGTGTTCAGCGGTGTTGCTCAATATCATTTTTGAGCAGTAATAATTTAGTTTTTAGTTTATTACTTTAATCCTTATATTAAGAAATTTGAATACACCATATTTTGTCTGATTAGTATAATTATGGACTTGTTAAAACTGTAATGAAATATGGATTTTGCCAAAATAAATTAAAACTTCATCAACTTATAACTAGCAATTGTGTGTACTAAGTGGTCGCTGATACTTTAAAAAGTTAGTTTTTTAATAATTAATGTGCATTGTCAGTCAGCAAGTGTGGTGGCATTGCCGCAACAATCGGACACATTATTTCATTAAACGTTTTGTCGGTCAATGTAAATTTAGTTCATACACTTAATCGCCTTCATGTAACGCAAATGTGACAGTTCTTTTATATTTGTCAAATATTAATTCGATTTAGGATTTAGTTATCATGGTCATTAAAAAGAAGTTTGCTTTTATAATTTCTAATTTTCAATAAATAACGTTTCGTGTCACGTCCCGGAGTATAAAGAATTACCAAAACATCATCCAGTGCGCTAGATAAACCCATATGAAGTAGTCGCTGATACTGTAAAAAGTTAGTTTTTAAATCATTAATGCACAGTGTCAGTCAGCAAGTGTGGTGGCATTGCCGCAACAATCGGACACATTATTTCATTAAACGCTTTGTCGGTCAAAATAAATTTAGTTCATACACTTAATCGCGGTCATGTCACGCAAATGTGTCAGTTCTTTTATAATTTTCAAAATATTAATTCGAGTTAGTTTTCATGGTTATTAAAAAGAAGTTCGCTTTTATAATTTCTATTGTTCAATAAATAACGTTTCATGTCACGTACCGGAGTACAAAGAATTACCAAAACATCATCCAGTGCGTTAGATAAACCCATATTTACTCAACAGACCAAATAATCTAAAACTCTTTGAACTTCCTTGCATGCTAGGACCAAGTTTTCAATTATGTATGATTTTTTCCTGCTTTGTGAAGGTATGATATTTGCCACAGCTATATTAATATAACCAACACTAACCATTTCATTTCATGTGTGATTTTTTTTGGTATAATGTAAAAATGTATCATTGTATACTCATGTATAGGCCCTTTTAAAAGCCTTATACAACACGTACAAGATCGTATACCTTCTTTAAACTTCTATTCTTTTACTTTGTTTAAATTGGGTTCGTTATTATTTATTACACTTTATTTACTCGGGAATATTGGATTTAGATTATGTTTCTACGCAACTTTTAAGCAGTGACATGTACAAAGAGGAAATGGACCCAAACGGACACTGAATAAGTGTTATTTCATGCGGTGAATTACCCCTATACGCCCCGCCTCATTTTACTGTCCGTTGGACCACTCTGTTTGTAGCTCCGCCTTAACTTAATTAGCCGTGATATCTTCATTTCATCATTGGTTAAAAGTACGTTGAGGTCACGTGGTAGGGCGTATGCGCTGACTTACACCAATGATTGTGGACAAAGTGGTGTATTACTGTTAAATGGTCTAATAAGGTCCACTTATTATCTATAAAGTAGTTCCACCCCTTTGTTCTTCATATCATTTACAATAGATCCTAGTCTATGTCTGGCACCCTGCACTAGGCGTTAAAGTCGTTTCCTCCTAAATTGATAAACACATACATGGAATAAAAACAAAAATGAAATGTTAAAATATAAAGTTAGTCAGAATTTATAAAAATAAATTAATACATATAAGTGCATACACATTATGAAATGTAAAATTAATTCATAAACTAAAATTAAGGAAAATGATTTTTTGTAACATTTGTAATCATTAATATTTTTAAATTTGATTGGAAATTGTTCATCGGGCTACGATGGTGAACAACTAGGAATCAATATTTTGCTTCGATAGTCGCGAGACAGATATAATCTCGCATTGTTTTCGCCACTTGATATTTCAAACTCAACATGTGAATAAATAGTGGAATTTTAAATGGTAATGTAATTTTTGCGCATTTACCATGCAGTAAAAGGAAGGTTGTCTATATCAAAGTTAACAATGTCTTAGAACTATATTGTGACAAAAGATACCACCTTCATTTTGTAGCTCTTCACTGCATTTGTTTGTTAGAGTTCGGTAAAATATAATAAGCATGAAATCATCATGTAAAATATATATTATAGAAAACCGATATAAAAGAGTATTATTGCCTGAAGCACGTCGTTGCTAAACACGTGACCTGCCACGAGTCGGTACTATCAGCAGACGGCAATATGAATAAATTTAATGCATTTTAGAACTACGACATGTATTAATCATCGTTATACGTTTTGAAATGGGTTTTCGGTTTAATAAAACGTGTTATATATCTGTATGCTAACGATTTATATACTGTGATATTTTTTTAAGAAATAAAATAGATTATTTTCTATTTCTATACAATGTGTGCGACAAATCGCTCTTGATTATTTAATGTTAATGGAAAAGACATTTTTTACTAAATATAAAGAAGGGATATGTGTAATGTGCAATGGATATTGATTATTGAATATAAAAAAATGTTTTAATAGTGAAAAAAGCGTATATAAACATTCAAGCATGTAACGCCACATACCTAAATTGGAACTTGCACTTCACATTTTTTTAATGCAGCGTAATTCTTGAATATATTGTTATTTAATCAAAAATATATCAATTATAGTTCAATAATATAATAATGCTAATAGCTTTTTATAGTAATTGATATTATCACACCTTTATAAAATGCCAACATGTTTGAATATGCATAAGCTGTTGATGTTGATCACTCTTATCAATTAGCACTCTTCTGTCTTAATATAAATAATGGTAAAATTTCATGTTGTTCACTTTCATCCTCTATTCACTATCCAGCAACATGACATCAAACTACAGAGTTGCACTATTCGGCGATAGTTACGTTAAACGTCTCGGGAGATATACAAACTACAATATGAAGGTAAAAACTTTATTGAAAAATTAAATGACTTGAACAAGTAGAATCTTACTAATTTTTTATAGAACTGATTGCAGCAAACCAGTGACTAATATTATGGATATATACTGTAAAGTTATAATAAATTAACATATTGTTGTTACTTACACTTGCCAGCGACAATAATCTTAAACATTATATTAATGAATTTATTAAAGCAAACTGCGTTTAGGTTAAGGATATATATGTTAAATATTAACATAAATATATATTGTTTTTATTTACTTTTAGATGCCAGCGACTGTACGCTTTTTCGGCGTTGGTGGCATGACCGCACAGTTTTATTCAGACGAAGTTATGCGGGAACTAGAAGAATTTAAGCCCCAAGTAGTCGTTCTGACGATAGGAGGGAATGATATCAGACAAGACACCAAACCAAAGGAAATCGCCGGGTTTATTGGTGCCATTGCGGATAAACTGAAACTGGCTGGGGTAAAGAAGGTTTTCTTCACGGAAATTTCCGAGAGAGGCAAGTTTATTAAGGACCCTTTCCTCTCTCAGAAGAGCTTTAACAAGCAAAGAAGAAAAATAAACTCGTTGGTGGCTGAAATGGGCATCGGAACCATCAAGCTGCAAGCCACCTTTCCTCAACATTATGATTCCGATCTAGTCCACTTCAACAACAAGGGCAATGAGAAATATTTTTACGATGTGAGGAAAGCTTTATTTAGCGTGAAAAACGTTTGTTAGGCACAAAAATAGTCATGTTTTCGTATTATAATTTTATTATATATACAAATATCTGTTATTACATATTTGTTATTAAATTTTAATATCATACACTATATGTTGTTTGTTGGGGTCTTTCTTCCTATAATCAGCGAAGGAAGCAGAAATAAGCTCCATAATAACAGCAATTATCTGTCAGTCCGTCTTTAGCCACCAACGGTAGATAACATAATGACATGTGACGAGTATTAGGGTCTTTCTTTTCATCATCAGCAAATGTAACAGAAACAATATATTTCCATTAAAACAACATGTATAGATCTGTCAGTTTGTTATTTTTAACTTAACAGAAAAGATAATCAAACGTATGTCTCTTTTTGCATGATACTTGCCCCGTGTCATTTCTACCGTGTCCTGGTGTCCTACTAATGTGTCATGGGGTCTTTAGCCACCAAAGGGAGATAACATAATTACATGTCATATATATATGCATACAGAAGCTGTATGATCGTTAAATAAAACAAAATATGGGAAATAAATGTTGTTCAGCTTATTACTAGCGTGTTTCCAGGAATCGGGGATACTTTAAGGTGCCTCTGACGGATTCAAGAGGTTTTCTGGGGAGTCTTGGGGTCTTTCTTGTCATCATCAGCGAAGGTAGCAGAAACAATATTATATCTTCACCAAAACACCAATAATCTGCATTTTTTTAATTTTTAACTCAATTTATATATAAAAATAATTTGTACAAGTAATGTGTCATTTCTATGTTTTCCGGTGGTTTTCGTATGTGTCATGGGGTCTTTAGTCACCAAAAGAAGAGAAAATAATATATATATATTGTCATATATATGCAAACAGAAATTAGCTATCAATTAGAGAAATCAAACAAAATATTTGTTATAAATATTGTTTCAGCAAATGCATTGTGTTTCCGTGAATTAGGTATAATTTTTTTTGCTTTTAATGTGACTGTTATAGTCATAAGGTTATCTTACTAGTCTTGGGGTATATCTGATGTATCCTTCTAGGCATTCAGTCAATCAATGGTAACAATCAGCATGTAAACAATTAAAATCCTATCTCTAATAATAAAATCAACATTAATTTAGGCTAATAGGTCCCCTAAATTTATTTTTTTAATGATATATAGCGATTTTTAGAGTCTTGGGGTCTTTAGTCACCAAAGGGAGATAACATAATTTGTAGGCATTTAGTCAATCAATGGTAACAATCAGCATGTAAACAAATGAAATCCTATCTCTAATAATAAAATCAACATTAATTTAGGCTAGTATGTCCCCTAAATTTATTTTTTAATGATATATAGCGATCTTTTAGAGTCCTGGGGTCTTTAGTCACCAAAGGGAGATAACATAATTTGTAGGCATTCAGTCAATCAATGGTAACAATCAGCATGTAAACAAATAAAATCCTATCTCGGATAATAAAATCAACATAAATTGAGGCTAATATGTCCCCTAAATTTATTTCTTAATGATATATAGCGATTTTTTAGAGTCTTGGGGTGTCATGGGGTGGTGTGGGGTGTCCTGGGGTGATTAGTAGCACCGCACACTTTGTAAAAATGTCCGAGGTGTCCCGATGAGCATGCGCAAAGGGAACTATTATACAAATATATAAAATTCACGGTAATTGTATAATCGCAACATTTTCGGACCCAATAAGCATGTTTTAAGATGCACGTTTTACTGAATGAGAAATATAAAAGAAATCAATAGAACCACAAAATATTGTTGGGTCAAGCCACTATTGGGTCTTTGTCCCAATTATCTACATATGTCCCAATAATCTACATGACGACCCAACAATTCGAGTATTAAACGCAATGAAGACCCAGTACTTCGGCAAGTTTAAAACTATATATATATATATATATATATATATATATATATATATATATATATATATATATATATATATATATATATATATATATATATATATATATATATATATATAATTTAAAAAATCACATTTTACAACAGCATAAAAATATGTATATATACACTAGTCAAAAGTTCTAAGTGCACACTTGATAAATGTTAATTTTTCCAATAATTTGATTGAATCTTTCAAAATAGTGTAAATTACAATGAAGAAGAATCAATATTCTATTAAAGCACACCAAAAATTTTAAGTCTGCTTAACCAGATTAAAAAATAATAATATTTTAGCTCACTTGTTCTCAGAAAGAAATTCTCAAGTTAATTATCATTGCATCGGCTATCATTTGTGATCGTTTTCTCATCTCTGTATAATTTAAATTTCACGCAGATTTAAAGGAAATACTGTAGTTTGCCATTCCAGTGCACTGAAATAGCTTTCTGTAGCTTTGTAATGGTCTGCTGGGCACGATGCGCCAACATACTCAACTTTATTTTATCCATAACATTTTTACAGGATTTCAAGGAGAAAATTCCTTTGTTCACACAATGTTTTGTGCCAAAAGTTTTTGAATTGTCTAGCAGTTTGGGATGATACAATTTTCTATGATAGATGTGTAACAGCCTTTCCAAACGAAAAAAATGTATTCATTTCGGTAAAATTGACCAGTTTTCGGATACGCCTTTTGACCGAATAAGCGTCATTTTCGAATAATTCGATATTGAAGTTTATTGAATTTCTATAAAGTTTAGTTTTAAATTTTTATTTATTGGACACTTATCCAACAAATTTTACACTAATTTTTTCGAGTTTACGTTGTTTTACGTAAATATTTAATGACGTAATTGAGTAACATCAGCGTTCAACGTAAGCAACGTAATCAATCTAGAAAAAAAATATCGTTTGATTTTCTTCTTAAATGAATAAAATATGCAAAATAAGGTATTTCTTTTGCATTTACGAACACCGTCAAGATTTCTTTACAACAAATTTGAAGTTGTGCCTGTGAAAAGAATTTTGACGGCAATGTCGTTGTCTGCTGACGTCAACCGTCCATGGTTACAATTTGTTGGTGTGTTTTTCGTGTTTGTCTTGAGTCGGTGAACATGTGAAAAACAAAAACGATTGTAAAAAAATAAATTTCGCTTGCCGCACGGGGATAATGCATAAAAAGCGTATGCCGACGTGGATGACGTAAAACGTAAAACATATGCACGGTTTTCAAAAAATTATTGTTGTTTGATCATTATTAACTTTAAGTCAAACTTTCATTCAATTTGAATAAGTTTACTTTAAGATATTCAAAATTGAAATGTGTGCACTTAGAACTTTTGACCAGTGTATATATATATATATATATAGAAATATCGTCAGATATGGGGTCTCTGTAATAAACCTTAATCAGGGGTTGTATATATATACTAAGAAATGTGGTAAGTTACGGGTCTTACTTCGATATTATACCTATATGTGTGGTTCTATAAAAGTTACGGGGTATATATGGTACCCCGCTAATTAAATGTCATTTCTATGCACTATCTGACCTTGTAAGTACTATAAGCTGTAATATAAAAATTTGGTTTATGATAAAAAAAAATTTCGGGGTTTTTTTTTATAGACCGAAAATAAATTTCGATAATAAACCGTGTTACGGGAATAAAGTTTATCGTACTTAAGAAGTCCGAATATGCATAGAAATGGCATTGAAAATTACGGGGTACCATATATACCCCATTACTTTATAGCACCTCACATAAAGGTGTAATATCGAAATTAGACCCGTAACTTACCACATTTCTTAGTATATATATATATATGTAATTTAAAAATCACATTTTACAACAGCATAAAAATAATTACTAAATATTAATTAGATGAATTGATTTACGGAATTTTCTGTTACAGACTTTCTGCGATAGCCTGTATTTTAGTATTTGGCTTCACCCATAATCAGAGTGGGGAATCACGTGACAAAAACATGGCCGCCAACCAAAAAATTCTCTCGGTTCGAGGTAAGTTTTTATTTGTTTCTCGCTTATTCCTGGACCATTGTAAATGAACTAAACACTAAAGTACCCCGTACACGAAGACAGATTGCATGATGTATTCCATATTTTGCCAGCTTTTGTAGTTTATGCGGTATTTCGTGTACAGTGTTTGGCAGCTTGCACTGCTCGGGGATAGGGTACACTTGGATCTTGATGAAATTGTTCTTCTGGCAAGTCTTCGCAAGTGAGCTGATTGTTGCATGAAAAATTTGTTATATCCCGACAGAAAAAATGATGCTGGCGCAAAAATATCCAGTTTCTGTATCCAACTTATGTGAAAAACGAAAAAATGAAAATGATAGGGAACACTGGTCGCGACGTGGAAGATAGGGAACACTTGCATTTTTTTGAGAAGCAAACTGTTTGCCAGTCCGAGCGATCAGTTTGCGAAACGGAGCGCCTCCGTTGTATTTTTTTCAATAAAACATGGTTATTTTGTTTCCTGTGTTTAAATTCTTATGATCAGCTACGAAGTTGTTAGAAAGAAGTATTATTTAACAAAACAGTCTTGCTTAGCTTGAGAGGAAGCAGTCAGTCGCTTGCGGAGAAATTGGTTAGTACTGGTTAGAGACCCAGGAACACCGGTTAGGTGGACTGACCGCCGGGATATAACCAGAAAGGTGTTGAAACCAGGCGTTAAAACCCCAAACAAACAAACAAATTGCTTAGCTTGAAATGTAAATCTTTGAAACATTTGCATTTATGAAACAAAACACTGAAAAAAAATATCATAATTTGTATAAAGCAGATTTTCTGAAGATTATAAATGAAATAGAGAACATTGTGAATTATAATGATGCGCCAGAAAACAACATATGTGCGAAATCATGATTACAGTTCGAACGTTTATATAAAAAACACAAACTTTTTCAGTTTTAGTGTAATATAGTGTAAAAAACAAACCAGGGTGTTTTGTTTGCAACATTAGATTGAAATTTCGATTTCCGATTATTAAAACGACTTTCTATTTCCGCAATCCCAAAAGAGTAGATATTGAAATGTGTTTTGTCTTTTTAGTCATGAAGTAAAGAATCTGGACACCGAGAATATATTCATATATTTTATACAGGCGAGATATCCTACAATAATGTATTTTATATTTGAATCCTGGTGAATTATAGGATAGTATAGACATTGTTATAATAAAAAATTATTTTGCTTCAGACATCAATAAATATCGATGCCCGCGGTTCTTAGAATATTTACTAACCAAACATGACAAATGCTTTGATATTTATTATAGTTTTATATAAGCATGTTTTCGGGACATGATGACACGAACCCACATTAACGAGCAGGCACTACTAGAGACAGTCATAAAACGACTGTGTTTTTCCAGAAGCAAAGTCATTTTGAAACTAATTTAATTAAAAAGAGTTTCCTTCTCTTGATAAAAAAGTCGGGGGACGTTGAATTGATTAATAAAGTCGTAGTAGCTTAACCTCCGTTTTGTAGGCACTAGCTGGGAATATTTGAATCTTTGAATGTTTCATTTAATTCTATTTTAAATGTATTAAAATATATTATTGATGTGAAATAAATCCTTTGCCGGTGTGATTTCAAACAAATAAAATCTGTTTCATCATTTTTATTATTATTAAGCTTTGTAAGAGCCTATAACTTTCCCTTGGCTGGCTAATAAACACATACAAGTAAGTTTCCAACGCAAAATGAATCGGGGACAGACGAAACTTTTCAAAAAATATTTGTTTGTAAATGTCCCAAGAAGCATTCCCACCCAATGACCTACAACACGGAGGTTACGCTACTAAGACTTTGTTCTTGGGGCATTTTATTCCATTCATCAGTCAGTGTTTGTCGAAGCTCAGCAAGATTTTATTGTTGCTGAACGCGTGAACAAATGCGTTTCTTCCCCAATCCCTAATGTGTTTGATCGGCGACATGTCTGAAGACAAGAACAGCTAGTCTAAAATATTGATGTTGTTTTGTTTTAAGAAAATTAGTGTGAAAACAGCTGTATGTGCCCGTGCCCTTCATGCTCTAGATTACACATATGATTCTAAATGTAAGAACGGCAATACAATAAGCCGTGGCATTAATACAGATTGGCACAAAGCCTTTAAACATGTTTTACTGTGTATCGGTCGACTGCTCACACGTACATAGCAATAAAATTGCGAACTTTTAATACACTTTTAATTCAAGACTGCAAAGTGTGGAATTTAACAAGTCACGTGCATCATGACGTCGATACATTAAATTTCGTAAGTCTGGTTTTCAAGACATTACTCTGCTTGAGGCATCAGATCTTGTAAAAATGAAAACAATCTTCAAAATATGTGACATTAAAATCTACCTTTTTAAAAAATGTACTGAGTATATAAAGTTCTAACTGTAATCATGCTTTCGTGCTTATTATTTTTCTGGCGAATCATCATAATTCTTAACGTTCACTGATTACCTTCAGAAAATCTGTTTAATACAAATTCTGGCATTTTTTTCTAGTTCTTTGTTTAATAAATGCAAACGTTTCTAGCTATGCAAGACTCACCTGTATTAAATAATACTTCTTTCTAACAACTTCGTAGCTGATCAAAAGAATTTATTAAAGGAAACAAAATATCCATGTTTTATTGAAAAAAAAGTACAACGGACTCATACAACGTTTCGCGAACTGATCTCTAGGACTGGCAATTTAAACAGATTGCTTCTCAGAAAAATGCAAGTGTTCCCTATCTTCCACGTCGCGACCAGTGTTCCCTATCATTTTCATTTTTTTCGTTTTTCACATAAGTTGGATACAGAAACTGGATTTTTTTGCGCCAGCATCATTTTTTCTGTCGGGATATAACAAATTTTTCATGCAACAATCAGCTCACTTGCGAAGACTTGCCAGAAGAACAATTTCATCAAGATCCAAGTGTACCCTATCCCCGAGCAGTGCAAGCTGCCAAACACTGTACACGAAATACCGCATAAACTACAAAAGCTGGCAAACTATGGAATACATCATGCAATCTGTCTTCGTGTACGGGGTACTTTAGTGTTTAGTTCATTTACAATGGTCCAGGAATAAGCGAGAAACAGGTAAAAACTTACCTCGAACCGAGAGAATTTTTTGGTTGGCGGCCATGTTTTTGTCACGTAATTCCCCACCCTGATAATGTACCATACTATTCTAAGCGTTGAGATTCTAGATTGTAACTATCTATTCCTGATATGCATATTCCTTTTTTACAGAAGAAAGACCGTAAAGTTATATAACATGATTTACCATTATCAAATTGAGTTTCTAACCATGATAAAATTCTGAATTCCACCAAAGGTTGTAATGACAAATCTGTTTCCCAAAGAAATAAATTTTATACAAGCACTTGCTCCTGTAACTTTTGAAATTGAAGGCAGGATAAAGTCGTGATTCCCAGTGATTAATTGCTGCAAGAACTTAATACTTTTCTCTATATATACACATTTTTACTTGTATGCAACCAGTATAGATCCAGATCAGCTGACAAATTCATGTAATCTGATCAGGATCTACACCACATTTGGAGGAAATGTTTATTAACGGGTTAATGAACCACTATTTTGTCATATATTTTATTAATTGTGGTGTTTTGAAATTTCTTTGGTATTTTGGGGAGAGTAGTTTATGTCATTCCCAGGTATTTGTTGTTAAAATAATTCAGACTTTATACTTTCTTTTTTCTTTCATTAATATCATTTTAAAAATTCTAACTATTTTACATACCAAAGTGAAGCCACTGGGCTTCAAAAGTGAAGCTACTGGGCTTCAAACACTTAAAACAACCCAAATGTTTTCCATACCCAAATGAAAGCCTTCAGATATGGACGACATCTTAAACCATTCTGTCTGATCAGAATGTAACAGCTTTCATTTAGATTCTTCAGGTTATTTCTGACAAATCGTTAACAGTTTAGATCCAGATCATATGACTCAGATGTGGTAGCTGATCTGGATCTATACTGGTAGCCCATGTGATAAAAGGCATATTATCTAGAGTAAAATGTTAAATATAATGTTTACAAGATGAAGAATTTCTCAACACTTCCTGTCATATTTCAGGTCCAGGTGATGCTAGTAAGATGACACAGTCAATCATGGGTTAGTGCAACTTTGACAGCAGTATCACAATGAAGTGTCTGATTCAAAGACTGGCATGATGCAAACGATGCAAACAAGTACTCTTGTAGGTTTATGGTTTTATTTTTTTAAATTCTTTTATTAATAATAAACATAGTATTGTAGCTTATAAATTTCCTTAACACATCTCAGATCTTTCACTATTCTAAATACCATTGTACATGTATCTGAATAATTTTTCAATGATAGATGTTTTTATTTTAAAAGTTGTATTTGTATTTCTATATGTGCAATACAGGTGAAGGTTATTCAGTGTTACATAAATGTGGTTCATCATTAATATTAATATTTTACTTTTTCAGCCAGTCTGCAACTTCAGCTGTCTGCGGCATGATTTGACAAGCCTCCACTGTATTTGAATTCTTCATCACAAGTTGGAACATACAAAGCGTTTATATTTTGATAGATTTCTCTGTCAACGTGGAAAATCTGCAAAAACTAAATGAATTAATGGGTAATGTATCATTAATTCTCACAAGTGGTCGGAAATAGCCAAACAACTACTCAGCAACTTTTATGGGCGATGCTGTGTTGGAACATACAAAGCGTCTATATTTGATAGTTTTCTGTGTCAACGTGGAAAATGTGCAAAAACTAAATGAATTAATGGGTAATGTATCATTAATTCTCACAAGTGGTCGGAAAGAGCCAAACAACTACTCAGCAACTTTTATGGGCGATGCAGTGTGAAAACATTAAGTTGTTGATGAACATCCAAGGTCTTCTTTGAAGAATAAGACTTCTAGCCCAGGATTCTCATTATTTTGCTGCTAAATTGTTTTTTTATGTGACCAGATCTTCCACTGCAATTGTTTGACAACATAGCACCACAGACTGACAGATTGAACCACTGACTGTCTACACATATATATTTAAAAACCTACTTTGCAACATGTCAACATAATGCTTTGTTTAAGTTTAATTGGAAAACTTGTAATGCTCTGAAAGATATTAAATGAAGAATTCAGACTCCAAGAATGTGTGTGTGTGGAAGAGTAGAATAAACTGACAATTGGAAATACTACAAAAAATCACACGCTCACTTTGTACCATCTGATTGGTACAGAAAAAGGGGTATCTTAGTTAAATGCTTCTTAACAGATAGAAAACAAATTTGTGAAATGTAAAAAAAAAGGTATTTCTCTGGTTTTAACCCTTTCCTCCATAAATACGCATGTGCGATTGTTGATCCAGATCAGCTGACACATCAGCGTCATCTGATCAGGATCTGCACTGGTCGCATTTCGGTCAGAAATAACCAAATCAATAAAAAAGCGAACAGTGTAGATCCTGATCAGACAGCATTGCATCTATAGGATGCATTTTTGCTATGAGTCATGTAGACAAAATTGTTACTTTTACATATGTTCTTGACATCCATAGGATGTGTTTTTTGTAAGAGTTACATGTATGTGAGATTAATGAAGACAAAATTGTTATTTTTACATATAATCTTGAGTATTGCATCCCTAGTACACATTTTTTTATGAGTTATGTGTCAGTAATGTTGACAAAACTGTTAACTTTGCATATGTTCTTGGATGCATTTTTGTATGAGTAATGTGTAAGTAATGTTGACAAAATTGTTAATTTTGCATATGTTCTTGAGCATTGCATGCATACCTAGGACACATTATTTGTTTAAGTTGTATGGAGTTCTGTTGACAAACATTTTATTTTCCATATTTTTACTAATGGTTATTTTTGCGTACCATCTATTCAAAGCCAGAAGGGGTCATCGGCAAAAGAAAAATGTGACTGATTTAACAGTTGTTCAAGGTAACTTTGATTTTTTAAATTGTATTTGTGAAATAAATCTTTGTACAATTCCAAGAATTATTAGAATTTCTTTTATAGTGGCAATTATCACCGCTTACTGCTAAGACCGCCTTTGGGACTGGGAAACAGTGGTTATTATAGTTGAGTAGTCTTTTATTTTGGGGAGATATATCAAAACTATAAAATAGGATACTTACTATGAAGGTTGTCTTAATATCAGTGTGGTCTAAATGAGGGGGTTTACCATACAGTGAATATATACTCCTTGTCAATAGAAAGTTAACACTTTGATAATTACTTTGATAATAACTAACGGCTGTAAGTAATTGATTAAATTTGAATGGCTTTATAGGAATGTCAAGTTTGACTTATGATGAAATACTAAACAATTACTATGTTGCCACCATTCTGTCCATTTCAAGTTACCTGGTTTCCATTTTGTTGATTTTTTCCATTTTCAAAGGTTGAGAAAATAAACGCCAGAGTTTGTCTTAAAAGAAAACATTGGAAACTTTCAATTGTTAAGTAAATTCAGCAGAAAAAAACCTGATGACAGTGAGTTACCCAAAATTGCAAGAATGTACTAGTGCTATTTCTCGACACTGAATAGTTACAATACATCAATGCAAATGGTAAAAGTGGTAACTTTATTTGCGGTCAGTATACATAATTATATATGAATACAGAATTTTATATCTAATGCTTCTAAAGTATCATTTATTTTTGCACCATATCCATAAACAGTAATATAAAATAAAACATTACAACATAATGAAATTAGTTTTTATTTATACATGTATTCATTTGCTAAAATGCTGACATTAAAAATGTTAAGAAGATACCAACAGAATGTTAATGAGCAGCCATTGTTCATTGTAGTTTTAGTTTTCGGTTGTCGATTCCGAGAGAAGCAGTGCCTCAGTTCATATTAATCCATAGAGCTTAATGTGTAACGAAGCTCGCAACAGCGATATAAAAATAAGAATGAAACAGTCTAAAAAGGTAGCATTTTCAGACTCAAACCACGATGAACACTTCTAAGTTCCAGCGTTCAGAATTAAGCAACCTCTGATAGTATCCTTTTCAAATGATTTGTGAACAAAATCCTGATAAAACAAAATAAACAGCTTGCTCTGTTTGAAAAAGTAAACATTCGCTGTTTTTTTCTGAATGTGGCGATTCCTGATATGCATATTTCACCTTTTTTAAAATTAATTCACATAATAAATTAAAATGACGTAGTTATTAGCATCATGACGTAGACCAAATCAATAATTGAAGTGCTAAATTAATTTGGTGCGCATTAAAACGAAAGTACGCGAGCACGCGGAGTTACAGATAAGGCCATGAAGAATAAGGAAACCTCACACGGCTGAAATTAGAGATGTTTTTGTCTAGTAAGTGAGAAAAATGAATAGTCCAGTCAATTTATATTTTGACCTCAAACTAATTGCAAAAGTTATGTTCACAGTAAAAAAATATCAGTTATACTTTAAAATTACTAGAGCAAAAAGTCTAAGAAAATCTAATAAGGGGAAATGAAAAAATAAGACATTTTATTTTACCGAAAATTGTAAAAAGAAACATTACCCGTTTGGCTTGCCATACCATACAAAGCGTTTGACTTACGCGGATCGATCCGTCTGTTGTTTAGATAGTAAACATGGCAAAAATGATAAATAATCGGCATAATCTCAATAAATAAGGTAAGTTAGTGCCTTCTTACGATTATTTTTATAAAGAATTTAGTAAGAAATGCTTCCAGTTTGTTTTATAAAAGCTTTTTTGTATCTGCTTAAATATTGTAATACATTTTCGCGAGGTAAATGAAAAGCCAAGAACGCTGCCAAATAAGTGGTTATTAATGAGAAAAATACATGTTTTTGGTCATTTCATATAAGGTTTGATCTTTTTGATGGCCCTCCTATCGCTAAAATGTTATAAAAAGTTATATAAAGAGATCAATAATCGGCCACGAGACGCCGACGATTTTTTGACTATGGAAGTCCGTTTTAGCAAAAATTACGTATCTTCTTTATACATCTTCGTTCTTATAAAAGGACTGAGATTTGTATAAAATATCAAATAAAAACGTTGTTAAGGATTTCAGATGGTAATATATATTTGTCAGAGAGTTAAACCGAAGTCCATCCGTTTTGCATTTGTTCTAATTGTAAATCTGAATCTTGTTATGAATGTGTAGTTTACTCGAACCATATTGGAGTTATGTTCAAAAGACCTATTGTTTACTTTCTGACATTGTAACTTAAGAAAATAAAAGCTTATCTTGTTGTATTTCTATGAAAAAAATCTGATAATTAAAATAAACGTGGGTTATCTTAAACTAAGATCCTAAAAAACTATCACTGAACTATTAAAATATTAAAAAATTAATATTTAAACGTAATTTTATTTTCAGTACTTTCTAATTTCAGAATGGATTTACCAAGTGGGCTATGCAAAATTTGTAACCTTATCCTAGATGACTCCAAAACAACAGTACGACTCACGCAAAAGGGATGTGATGGCATAAACACTGCAAGTGAAAAACGAAAAGATTGTATATTTACCGTACCTGGTCAGTTTGTTCATGCTGAATGTAGAAAGAAGTACTGTAACCCGAATGTAATTGCTCGTGATGCCAAAGAACAACAGGAAGCACCCGCAGTTTATTCAAGATCTACGAGATCAAAAAATGAGACATTTATGTTTAAAGAAAACTGTTTGTTTTGTGGTCAGTTTGCCAAGTGTGACGGGAAAAAACGAAGCTATGATGTATATCCTGTAAGAACATTAGATTTTCAGAAAAGAATCTTAGACATTTGTTCTACTAGAGGAGATGCTTGGGCTCAAAAAGTGTCAGCTAGAATAGAATTTGCTGCTGATTTACCTGCAGTAGATGCTGTATACCACCAGACGTGCAATGTCAATTTCAGGACAAATAAAGATGTTCCTAAGTATTTCCAACCTGATCTCGAAAAAACGCAGACACGTGGTAGACCAACAGACCAGGATGCATGCATAGCATTTATGAAAGTAATTGAATACTTAAAGGAAAATGACAATGAACAAATAACTATTTCAGATCTTGTGGACAAAATGAAGGAGATGTGTGGAGAAAGAGCTTATAGTTCATCATACACAAAACAAAAGTTAGTGGAACACTTTGGTGACTCAGTAATAATAACAGAAATAAACGGCAAGCCTAATGTTTTCACTCTTAGGCAAACTGCATCCACCATTTTGCACGAATTTTACTGTCAACGTAAATCAGACAACCCAGAGAATGAGAAAGTAAAATTAATAAAAACTGCAGCAAAACTGATAAAGAATGACATCAAATCCGTCGATACAAATAAAACTGTATACCCCAATCCTCATGACATTTCGTCTATTGAAGCCAATAAACAGTTAATACCAGATAGTTTGGTACAATTGTTGCGAGATTTGTTCAGTGAAAAAGATGCTGATACCAAAGTTTGCTCTATAGGCCAAGCAATAATGCAAACGTTATCGTAGAGGATGAAATAGAAGTGTAAATATTTACAATATTTATAATTGCATCCTTTTCACAAATGTAATTTATTAAATAAAATTACTTTACAAAGGTTATTAATTTACATTTCAATTACATACATGTACTAGTACATTTACATTAGGAATAAATTAAAGAATATCAAACAAAACACGTCCACATCACTATTCATTTGCATACAAAAATTCTGTAATTTACACCTATATATGTTTCAAAATTCTTGTTAGTGAGCAAGCGGCACTGTACCCTAAACACTTTTCCTGCAATAAAGAAAAGGCACTCCATTGGTGCCGAAGATGCTGGAAGTACAGAGTAACTGGCTGCTTATTTCGCTTTAAACATATTTTGCCTTTAATAACCTTATGGTGCATTTAGGCAATACAAAATGATTAAGAGCACTTTTTTATGTTTATAACTGAAATAAATTCCAAACTAGTCATATGTTATTTTTCAAGTTTAAGCTACATATGAATTGTTGTTAATATTTTTATTCAATTAGTTATTGCCCAAAACAAACAAAATTTTGCTTTTATATCCATTTGTATTTGTCATGCTGTAAATAATTCCATGTTTTACCATTACACTTTGTTCACTGCAATGATTAATAATCCGACACGTGTATTCCTCCTATAAATTTTACTACCGTGTAAGTAACACGGGTAAATGACAGGCGACAGCCGAGTGGAAAGCGTGCGCTTTCCGCTCGGCCGACGCGGTCATAATCAAACAAAATAATTATACTCTAATTTGGGCTGTCCTCTTATAGCCAT
Organism: Corbicula japonica; assembly: GCA_038501625.1. Classification (NCBI taxonomy): domain Eukaryota; kingdom Metazoa; phylum Mollusca; class Bivalvia; order Venerida; family Cyrenidae; genus Corbicula; species Corbicula japonica. The sequence goes on along the minus strand of JAZAYU010000358.1, from coordinate 462,796 downwards.
GCCGTGAACGGAGTTATAATATTGTTGTATGTATATATGTTCTCTTGTTTATGTATATTGTACATACAGAGAAATGCAAATAAAATAAACTTGAAACAAAACAGGATCCTTAACTGTTAACAGTGTTTAAGTAAGATATGTTATTAAAATAAAATCATGATGTAATTAATATTTTTTAATTACATGTAATTTAAATTACATCCAATTACACATTTCATTCAATTACTTGGATTGGATTTAAAAATTGGATTCCCAGGTAGACCCATTATATCAGCATGTAATTCATGGACAGAAAACATTTCAAAATATTTAGATTACCATTTACAGCCATTAATGCAAGCTCTACCTTCATATGTTAAAGATACTAGTGATTTTATTCATAAACTTAAAACTCTTAAGCAAACACATAAAAAAACTTATTTGGTCACTTTGGATGTAAGTTCTTTGTATACCGATATCCCCTCATGCTGAGGGTATTGAAGCATGCAGTCAATTTTTGGAAACAGTATAGTTGTTACAATGGCAGACTTTCAACTGATAATATATGTAAACTTGTCAATTTAGTATTACACAACAACTTCTTTCAATGCAATAGTATTAATTTTCTTCAAAAAATGGGTACAGCCATGGGTAGCCCAATGGCACCATGCTATGCGTCTTTATTTATGGGTAAACTGGAACAGATGTTTTTGGATGGATGTAAATATAAACCAGATGCATGGCTTAGATTTTTTTATTTGTACTCATTCTTTAGAGGATTTGTATAAATTTATTGAATTACTTAATGCTTGTCATCCAAATATAAAGTTTACTTACAATATCTCATAATCTCATGTAACATTTTAGAAGTTGATGTGTATATTGATGAGAAAAACAACATCAGTACCAGTGTTCATGTAACACCAACATATATTCATCAGTATGTACATTACACTTCTAATCATCCTATGTCGTGTAAAAATAGTATTCCTTTCAGCCAGGCCAAACGTTACAGGCGTATTTGCTCTGATAACAACCAGTTCATGGAGTCGCTTGATGAGTTATACAAGTATTTTGTTTCCAGGAACTATCCCAAGCAAATTATTGAGACTGCTTTTGAGCATTTCAAAACTATGTCCCAAACTGAAGCTCTGCAACGTATTGTTCAAATTGTTAACAAAAATATTATACCTTTTGTTGTAGAATACAATCCGTCTTTGCCAAATATTGGTTTTATAATCAACAAGTACTGGGATTTATTTAAACTATCTAATAATCCTGCTGTTAGAGAACTACATAAGTACAAGCCCGTCATGGCTTTCAAACGCCCACAGAACATTAAGGACATTCTTGTAAAAACTACTTTTCAACCTCAGAACAATGTTAAATATACATCTGTAAAATGCAACCGTCCTAGATGTTCTCACTGCTCTAACATCATTGAAAGTGATAGTTTCACTAGCTCTCAGTATCATACAGAATTTAAATTAAATCATAATACTGATTGTACAAGTTCAGATGTAATTTATTTAATAACTTGTAAAAAATGCAATATGCAATATGTTGGCCAGACCAGTCAAAAAGTGTCTAAACGTATGAACAATCGCCGTTTTGATATCAATAGCTATATAGATCCTGCATTTTCTACACTGGTTGCTTCCCATTTCAATCAAAATAATCACAGTCTAAATGACTTTAGTTTCATGTGTATTGCTAAGGTTCATAACAATATGGAGAGACTTATGAAGGAAACTTACTGGATTCATAAATTGGGAACAGTTTTTCCACAGGGTCTAAATTCAAAAATATTGTATGGCTTATCATGAAAAGGTTAAACGGTGCTGATTATGTAGATTCTTAAGGGATTTTTATCTGCCAGTAATTACCCTTTATAAAGTCTCTACATTTATTTATAATGTAGATGAAGTAATGAATTTATTATCTGCCTTACATTTTATAAAAATTATTTATGTACAGTTGTTACTTGAATCCATTGTACATTGTGCTTTGTATGCATTTTTCTTACCAGTGACTGTTGAATCTATAAGATCATGTACTTATTTCATAAATTTAATGTATTTCCTATTTTTATCAACATTATATTATTTTTGGCAAAAAGAATCCTGTGATTTTATATATGTTTCCATTATTTTAATTTTTTATTGCTGCTTGTGTTCCAAATTATGTGCAACTTCTTTTTGCGCCAAAGTTGACGTCGTTTATATTGCTATGTGACGTCTTTTTTACGCCAAATGGTGACGTTTGTATAGTATATTAAAATTACATCATTTTTTACGCCAAAATAAGACATTGGCCCAGTTGCTCGTATTTTCCTTTAAATTTAACGGATATATTTTAACGTTAACGTTAAATTATTAACATTGACGTTAGCTAACGGTCCGTTAAAAAATCTGTTGCTGATCACAGAATTAACATCAGCGTTAGTTAACGTTGATAAGTAACATTTAACGTTGATGTTAAGTGTTTAACATCAACATTAAGATGTTGCTATGGATTAACCTTGCTTCCTCTTTGCATCTTCAACTTCCTCTTTTCTTAAATTCAAAATGGCTGAATGTGTGGATCCAAATGCTCAACCAAGTGTAGAAAAACCAGAAAATGTCAAGGTAAAAAGGGTCCTTAAGGATAACAAACTTAAAAATAACCTCTTAAATGTTATTTTTAGACAAAGGAAAGTTGGGAATAATTTCTGCCACATGTGTACAGTTATCTTTTTATATGCTTTAAACATGATTTAAACTAATACAACAAAAGCAGTAACATTTCTGTATTATTTCTATTGAAAGCTTGTAGCAAATCACTGCAATTTGTATCTTTATTTTCATAACGTTGATGCTAACGATGCTAAGTAGGTGAATTAAGTTTTGCGTTAACTTTTCGTTAAATTAACAGAGAGTTAACGAAAATATTTTACCAGCAACTGAATTTTTTAACGACAATATATTAAACGGAGCTTTTAACACTTAACGTTAATTTAACGTTAAAGTATCTAATATTTAACGATATATATACGAGCAACTGGGCCATTGTTTATAAGAGATGTTGATACAATAACATTCACCTGAAGAAGGGTCAAATAAACTCGAAACGCGTAGTGAAATTTTGGAGTTTGTCTTCCTTTATTTGTTTAAATTCAATTACTTTGACATTTGTAATTAAAATGCAATTAATTACATTGCATATTCAATAACCCCAAGTCCGTGCGCCACTTAATATTTACATCATTGAACAAATTGTGTAACTACATGTAACCTTGCTTTTTCTACACTTACCAAGCAGATTTTGACTTTAACTTTTTATTATATCAAAATTCAGTCCATCCTGAACATTTCATCACTGGTTGTTCAGTGATTACATTTGATTAAGCAGACATTTTAGTAACTGAGTGGAAATATCCCTCAGAGTTTCTATTTTCATACTGGCCTGAGTGTTTATCAGAGGTCATTGTATTGTTGCTTGTCAATGAACTCTGCTGCATAGGTCTGTGTTATGTAATATTAAGACAATTTCTCTGAGCTTTTTATTGTACATTAATTTCTTCTGTTACTGTTACCAACTAAATAAACATTTTAACTTCAGACCACTTTAAAATCAGGCTTTTCTGAATATTTTATTCACTGTGAAATAAAAAAATACAAACATTATTTCTTTAAACTCTGACAAAGCAGTTTTGCGATGGTATTAATCACCTTCAGTTATAGCGTTAGTTTTCAGTAGTGTTTCGTGACGTGTCTGATTTTCACGTCATGAACGTAAGGTACAATAGTTTTCCATTAGAACTATTTTAGATAACAGTCCGAATACATTATATCATATTTCGTATTCCGTTTGAGGCAATTTTAAAAACTTTTTCGAATGTCACTGTAATGTGTAAATATTTGGAGTCAATTAAAATCAATTGCGCGAATTAAAAAAAACAACATTGTAGTATATAAATTGTAGCCTTCTTAGTCAACATATTTTGCAATTTTGCAAATATATTGTTTCAGGTGATTGGGACTTTTGCGTAGACAACGATTGTAAACTTGGGATTGTATATATGATGAAAAAGAACGGATTTCTTCCAGATAGGCGACGACTGAATCAAGCTTGTGAAACATTTGGCAGGAAATCAACAATCATGAGGATAGTATGTCGCTTAATTTGTAACAGCATCAAAACATCAGCAGACGACGTTGTTTGGCCTGCATACAAAGAGAAACAAGAGAACGATGTTATATTTGTAACAATCTGCAAAAAACCGGGCAGAGGATCAGTTCCATCAAAATACCAGATCATGTATTGGAGTCCGGATTGTATAAATTCTGAAAACAAAGACGTTATAACAACTGAAGTTGAAAGTAATACAAGGATAGATTCTGATGAAATGAAACAAATGAAGATAACCATAAATGCTAACTCACAACGGTTAAGAAAACATCATAGCAACATAGCGATGGTTACTGCAAGTCCGTTTCGATCAAAAGGTTATAAAACAAGAAGAAGAAGCCTGGTAAAAGAAAACTGCATAGTGATCTTAGTTCCAATCAAAGGTCTCATTCCGCTTCAAGAGGATGTTTTTGAAAGAACTATTGGCAATTACGAAACTGACATTAGGGAAGGAATATTAAAATGGCATGTTGGAGGGAAGCCATCTGTACCACACGCTAACATCAAAATTGGTTGTGCTATTGGACCAGCAACGAGACATGTTCTTGGGACACTCGGTGGGTTTATTGAACATCCTGTGCATGGCCTATGTGGTTTGACCTGTGCTCATGTTATTTTGGATGAAGAAGAAATACGAAACCAAACAAATGTTGTTGGCAGAGTTTGCGTACAACCTAATGACACTGAAGCCGCTTTCGGAAAGGTTGTAGCCAGCATATTTCGAGACAGTCACGTCGGCGCGTCTGGACTTGATATTGCATTGATCAAATTAGATCAAAGACTTCCAATAGATGGCAGTTTTCCTGATATGGAAAGACACGACCTGAAAGCAGCAGGTTATGTAGCGGTTTTTTTTTGTTTCATGATATTGATGTTTTTTTTATATAAATGTGTCTTAACACAGGAAATCAATATGATTGACAATCACGAAAAGCATATTTTGAACCTTAACAGTAGATTTAAAACCAGGGTAAACAAAGCAATTCGAAAACAAATTAAAGCAACCGAGCACGAATATTATCAAAGTATTGCAGGCTTGATTTTATTGAGTCTGTTCATGGTCACTAATTGAAGTCTTGTTTACGCCGCATAGCCCCGGATTGAGTGCAAATGGTTGTGTGGGGAGGATGTGTCTTTTGAATATGCATTTGATTTTTTAAATATTTACACGATTATTAGTATCGTGCATAATGGTCTTCAAAGGGCTGTATAATTGATAACAGCATTGATTGCATGTACCGGGGCGACTTTTTACGGGCTACAGTGACAGAGGTAACCTGAATATTTCTACAACTTGGAACTGCATAACATTCAAGTTGTCCCTCTTAACAATTCCTGTTACAGTTTTGTTATGATTTTATTATAGTAGCAACGTAAGCAAAATATTGTAACCCCTACTTCCTCTACCACCGACTGGTCCGGACCGGAACGATCGACCTACCTACCGACCGATATATCCACCTGTTGACATACCGATCCACCCACCTGCCTACCCACATAAATACTGATCCTACCTCTTGTGTCTTGTTGTGTTAAAAAGGTTTCAAATATTATTGTACCTTATACCTTTAGACGTTTCTTTCCTTGTTTTAGGTTTCCGAGTAAACGACGAAATCAAATATACTACAGGCAAAATATGCTCAGATATGGATCAACACAGGGACAAACGAATTGTGAAGTACGGAGCAACAACATTTCTTCGACGAGGTGTATTTGGTTTTGATGGAATGGAGTTTGCCTACAGTCCAGTACACTATTTTAATAAACTGGATTTAGTTTTGAAGAACCAAATTCAAATTTATGACATAAATAAATGTGGGCGATTTTCCGATGAGGGAGATTCTGGTGCTTTGGTTTTCATGGTTTCGGGAAACGAATTGGAAGCTGTTGGTATTTTACTTGGAGGTGGGGATGGGTTTTCCGTTATGACACCAATACGGGATGTTCTTCTTGGCCTCGGATGTCATGAACCGCTGGCGATGAAAACATTTTCAGACAATAATGTTTCTCACAGAGTTTATCTGATTGATAGTGATGGCACCGAGCCAATGGAAATATCAACAACAATAAGTTCGCCAGTTGTTTTTTAAACGTCTTGTGTATTTAGATAGACGATTTTGAAGTATCAAACTTTCTTAAACGTTTGCGGACTTATTAACTGAAACTGACATATGATAGAGAGAGAGAGAGACAGAGAGAGAGAGAGAGAGAGACAGAGAGAGAGAGAGAGACAGAGACAGAGAGAGACAGAGACAGAGACAGAGACAGAGAGAGAGAGAGAGAGAGATAGATATATATATAGAGAGAGAGAGGAGAGAGAGAGAGAGAGAGGGAGAGAGAGAGAATGAGGTGAAGAATTTTAAAACGTTTACATCACAAACAATAAAATGAAGGAGCTCTGTGGTGTAAACTACCGTCTTGGAACGGTCAGTAGCAATACACATTAGGGGGATCCCACTAAGGGGGATGGAGGTGGTAAATTTTTTTTTGAAATAACATAAGAGTGTAATCTTTGCTATCAAATAAATAAACGTTGTTATTGCTATAAAAAGCACCCGGTGCCACGTTCAATAACACGACGGTCTGCTCGGAAACAGTGCCAATATCAATATTGCTTTTTTCGGCCATGGGACGAAAAGTGAGAGATATAAAGCTTGCATTTGAAGTAATTTGATTGGCTTATAAAGCATGGCTAAAATGATAGAGAATTCAGCAAAAGCTCTGTGAAATGGCAGCCGTTTTTTTAATATTGATTTACAAATAATGTTAAAAGTAGATGTAGTTATCTCCTCGTGTAGTGAAGCTGGAATTCAGTAACATCAGCTTAAGTATTATTGTGTAATCATTATAGGCAATTCAACATATCCTAAATATCCTATATTAGTATTACTATGGTAATTAAAGCATCACAAAGGGAACCAACTGCTACAGTACTTAATATAAGGCTTAGGCTTATATGAACTTTATGAGTCATCAATATTACTTTATACCTGAATGCATTATTTTGTTTTAACTGTATTTTCTCATAACATGATGATATTTAAGTAGTACAATCTGTGAAATTAAGTATATTCAGTGAAAGAAAGTAATCTTTAACGGGACTATTTCTTGTTGCTGAGGAACGACTTTCCTTTGTTTCTATAGAGTAAGGATACTGAATTTGCTTTGTTTTATATGCATACTAAAAATACTTTGTTGTTTAGATTTAACTTTGATTTATGTATTTTATGTGTTATAAAATGTTTTAATATTATTTGTAGTACAAAAAAGTGAACAAAAATGATTTAAAGGATAATTGTATAATCCCGTTAACTTTTTTTTAATTATTCCATTTGGAGATACCATTAGTGCTATAAACCAGAATCTCTGAAGAATTTGTCATTTTGGCACAATTTTCTAAAATGTAAGAACTAAAAGTGGGAGCTTGATCCTTGAGATCATAGCTAATTAAAATGTTATTTCTAAATTCTAAAACTTAGATTAATAAGGGAATTTAGGGGATTCTTTTAAAATTATATGGGAAATTACGGTTGTTAGACCCTGACTGATAGACCTGTGATCTATCAGTTGGTCAACAGTACTTTCTTGAGCGCGTTTAAAGGTCTTTATTAAATTTCACATTTATTTTTTAGGCCAGAATCACCCGATTTACAATTTTTTTAGGCCAGAATCACTCGATTTACATTAAGATCATTTTCTTTAAGACTTGGCTGGCACTTTTTCTATTGTAAATACTTTGTAATGTAAATGTGTTCATGATTTTGATTTAGTTCTTTTATCATTACAATTCATCAAAACCGACTGTTGTTTCTTTACAATGTAGATTTAAGTACAGCTTTTACAATAAAGAAAACCATTACCATTTAAATGTACTGAGTACAGCTACCTGGCTGGGCTTACAAGTACATATTTTACAGCCATTGGTGTCATCCTGACAACACGTTAAAGTCTTACGGGTTTAAAAGCTCCTGATTTATTTTAAAATCATTACTAATTTAAATTGACCTTACTTCAAAACACATTTAAATTCTAAATTACATAACTTTACGTAAGGTCATACAGAAACTACAATTAAAATGAAAATGTAGCTTTACCTCACTTGGGTAAGTCGTATTGGACCTCGGCCTTAGTCAAATACGACTTCACTCGGACAAATAACAGGGTATGTCATCAAATCACTTATTTATTAACATATAATATCATCGCAGTTTTAATGTAACAACTTGGAAGCATCTTTAACCATTTATACACGAAATCTGAATAATTGGTGGGTTTTGATTTTTTTAATTAGTTTTTTTTTGTAATAATTTTTCATCCGTCAAAATATTAAACATTCTGAATTGTTCTTGGAAAGAAACTTAAAAACCTGCTTCCAAAATTATTTGACCTGTTTTCAGCTGAAGTTAGTGATGGGATTTTGACTGTTTACTGGGTATTATTATTTGTTGACATTCCCATTGCAAAAAATCACAAACCAGTGTAGTATGCCATCGAAAACTTGACAGTCACGTGACATACGAGTTTATACAAATATAACCTATTACAATTTTTATATGGCAAAATTCTCTTAATGTGATTTGGCTACCCGAAAACTTTAATCCTTCGATATCTACAATAAAATATGCTAGGCAATGTAAAACAGGGTATCACGTGACAGTCAACTTATCCACAGTTAGTTAGAATTTGGATTCTGTTATCCCCAGTAAGACAAATAAGAGATAAATTTTTAATATATACGACATGAGAATGAAAGCAACAGTTAGGGTAATGCTCGGAATGTAATGACTAGTATGATTCGTTTCACAATCGTAAATTGTAGCTGTGTGTACATGTAAGCTAATGGATAAAAGTCTTGTTCTGTAGGAAGATTGGATCTTTTTGCATGTCAATTTTCAACTTATTACTCTACCGGCAGCACTGGCTTGAATTCCGAAATTCTTTTTTCATTGAAAGCATTAAAAGAATGTCCTCTTTCAATCGATACCAAATTTATGCCGGTGGAGTTATGGCATTTTTAAATTTCACTTGTTTAAAAGATATTATGGAAAACCATGATGGACAAGACTTTTGTCCATAAGTATATTATATATATATATACTTTTGCTGAATAAAAAATAATTAAACAAATTATTTCCGTATTCTTGTGTCCATACTAACAATTACTTTCCTATCACATAATTTTGCAGGAATCAAATATTGCGTATAAAACAAACAACATTATCGAGCGGAAAAACATTCGCATTCTCATACAACAAAACCCTCGTTAAATTAGTTATTCTACGGTTAGATTTCAAGCACTTTCTCTCGTGCGAAATAGGCGAAACTTTATATCACATTAATGCAGACTTTTATCCACAAATAATTTTTTGCGGTAAAAAGTGCCATCTGCGAATACAGCGAAAACTATTGACCCTGAAAATTTTATAGTTTACAGTATCAAAACATTCATGATATTAAAAATATGAAATTACAGCATAGACTGTGTCCTCACTATATACTTTGGGTCTCTTAGAATGGCAAATCAATTATTTCTCTCCATGACATAGCTTACATCTCATGTGTAACCAGTACAGATCTAGCTGTGTCCTCACCATATACTTTGGTTCTCTTAGAATGGCAATTTAACTACTTCACTCCATGACATAGCTTACATCTCGTGTGTAACCAGTACAGATCTAGATCAGCCTGCGCATATTTTGTGCTGAATCAGGATCTTCTGAGTTAGCTTCTTGGTCAGAAATAATCTTATAAATCCACAAGTGAACAGATAATACTGTTCAGCACAAGTAAACTGAAAATATGACATTTTGTGCAGGCCGATCTGGATTTCCATAGGTTGCAAATTTTTTTTTTATAATGGGATACAAGCTTTAACCCTTCTCTCCTAATATATCCTTTTTACGCATGTGCGACCAGTGTAGATCCAGATCAGCCAGCATATCTGGTCGCATTTTGGTCAGAAATAACCAAACAAATCATAGAGCGAACAGTGCAGATCCTGGTCAGACGGTACAAATGTGCTGGCTGATCTGGATCTGCACTGGTCACACATGCGTAAAAATGCGTATTTATGAGGAAATGGTAAATAAAGCTTAAATCCCATTTGCAACCTATGGAAATCATGATCAGCCTACACATTTGTGCAGCTTACTTGTGCTGAACAGTATATGGTCGCCCATGCAATAAAGGTGTATCTATGGAGGAAACGGATAGGAAACGGATATTAAGGGATAAACAAATTAAGATAAACAGATCTAAAATGACAGACATATTTTAATAAGCCCATCATACATTGTTTACTACAAATAACAGTACACAATACTGACTAGAGTACCACAATACATATATGTATTATTACCTCTTGTACATATAAAATATTCAATTTTGAGAAATAAGTTGGAATAATAATAATAAGTTAGGAATATTGTAGTCATACGATATATTTAACAATTTTAAATTTAACACAGATTTCTGTTAAATCATTTTATTTCGCATGGGTTTAAATTTCGCGAATTTATTGCTAGGGCAAGAGCGTGAAATTCAACACCATTGAAATTAAACCAATTAACAGTGTTTCTTTATAGGAAAAAAAGGTTGCGTGAATTTATGCCCCAGCAAATTTATTTCAATTTTTGTCTGAAAATTAGTCCCTGCAAAAATAAATGATACTACAGTAATTCCATGGAATGCATGATAATTTTGTATGCCAGTTGAATGCATGTTACAAGTCATAGACATAGTGAGCTTTTCAAATTTGTTGTCTTTCAAACAGACTTGAGTCAACTTTTATGTTAGTGTCAATTTCAGTATGTGAAATTGATCTTTTTCAGACACTTCTCATATGTACAAACAGTATTTTAACCCTTTCCACAGACACACCTTTAGTGCATTGACAAACAATGAAGATCCAGGCCCCAAGATCATAAAACTAAGTTTTGAGATCAGTCTCAAATCTCAAGGATCTGATTGGCTGAAATGGCGACTGGTCGCCATTTCAGCCAATCAGATGCTTGAGATTTGCGACTGATCTCAAGATTTAGTATTATGATCTTGCACACTGATCAATGGGCACATTTGTGCTATCTGATCAGGATCTGCACTGTTTGCCATTTGATTTATTAGGATATTTCTGACCAAAAAAGTGACCAGTGCAGATGTGCCGGCTGATCTGGATCTACACTGGTCACACTGATAAAAGCATGCTGTGTTAACCCTTTCCTACATAAATATGCATTCATACGCATGTGCGACCAGTGTAGATCAAGATCAGCCGGCACAACTGTGCCATCTGATCAGGATCTGCACTGGTCGCTTTTTGGTCAGAATATCCTAATGAATCAAAAAGTGAACAGTGCAGATCATGATCAGACAGCATGGATGTATATATGCTGGGAAAGGAAAAATGGTTAATCAACAAAGTTTGTTAACCATTTTCTTGAAATCATTTCAACAACAAATTTAAGTTTAACTTAAGGAACATACAAAGTTCTTTTTGTCTGTTTAGAAAATTAAAAATGGCATTAACATTGAAGATTAGAGCACAATATTCATTTATTAAACCCTTTCCTCCATATAGTGTAGATCAAGATCAGCTGGCACATTCATGCTCAGCCTGCCTGTTCAGGATCTGCAATGTTCGTTTCTTAAGAAATAACCTTAGGCAAAAAAAAGCAAAAAGCGAACAGTGCAGATCTTGATTGGACAGCATGGATGTGATTGCTGATCCTGACCAAAACTGTTCCCCTATACAATATAGGCGTATATTATATGGAGGAAATGTTTAAATGACATTAATGTTCAAGATAAGTAGATGTACATGTGATTTGTGTATTTGATTTGCAGACAGCATAAAATATAACAAGCTTAACAAGAATTTATGTTCAACTATGTTCTACACTGACAAACCATATACACACCATAAATATAAAGACACATTTTTCATATTATATCAGATTATTAAATAAGCACATGCATACAGGGATCTTTCACAGAAAGAAGGGTACAGGTACACTGTATCTAACCCTTTCCTCCATATTTTAACCTTTAAGGCGTGGACAAACATTGTATAACCAGATCAGCAGGCACATCAGATTCTGTGCATTCTGATAGGGATCTACATGTCCACTGTAAGCTTTTTGATTTATTAGGTTATTATGGACCAAAAAGCAAACAGTGCACATACTCGGGGCTTTTTTTCATTCTTAAATAGGAGTCGTTTATGGGCGACTTCCCGTCAGAAAATTCCTTTAAAATCCCCATAAAGTAACCTAACATCAGGTTTTATTCATTCTCCTTCAGAGAACAAATCATGCTATTTTCCCCAAAATTATAGGGCAGGGGCCCCTTCCCATAGCAGTGTTAAAAGCCATGATACTGATCAGATGGCTGGTTGATCTGGATCTACACTGGTTGCTCATGCAATAAAATGTGTTTATTTGCAGTAAAGGGTTAGACATATTTTACAATAGCTTACAAAACTATGGAACTTCAGTGGCATAAATATCAGACATTCTTTAAACAAATCTTTTACGTGGAGTTCAATTAATATACTTCAGTTTCATTTTGTAACAAAATATGTTTTACTACCTATTCTGTATCACATCAAATTAGAAATTCCTTATTCTCATTTTTTAAACTTCTGTAAAACACACCTCTGTGCAGAGAAACTGTTGTGTTTAACTCTTTCTTCCCAAGAAACACCTTCATTATGTGGGTGACCAGTGTAGATCCAGATCTGCCGGCACATCCATGCCATCTGATCAGGATCTAAACTGTTCGATTTTTTATTCATTAGGATATTTCTGACCAAATAGCGGCATGGATGTGCTGGCTGATCTGGATCTACACTGGTCGCCCATACGTAAATATGCGTACATGCTGATGCGTGCTGGCTGGTCTGCACTGGTCCCATTTTGGTCAGAAATGACCTAACGAATCACAAAGCAAACAGTGCAGATCCTGATCAGACGGCATGGATGTGCTGGCTGATCTGGACTACACTGGTCGCCCATACGTAAATATGCGTACATGCTGATGCGTCAGGGGCCGACAAATCCTTTGCCCGGTTCCCGCGGGCAACCGGCTTTGATCTGCCGGGCCAGTAAAATTTTAAAGAGCTTGTCCGCCGGGCCACCATAAAAATCCGTAATTAGTTGCCCCGGGTGGTTATTAAATCAAGTTGCCGAATAAACAAAAGTCTCACAGCAATATACGACTTTCGCTAATCATGAGATTACCGACGAACCGTATGATTCAGCACCGCTAACCTTTATAAAAATCGTCCAATCAACTTTAATTCTTGATTAATTTGCACTACTCGACCCGCCTATATTTCCACAACAATCGGCACCATCTTTATCGCGAGATATTTTTATTCTCGCGAGATTATGCGACAGCGTGATTACACAAGCTGTCAAAACTGTCAAAATTGTGTATTTCACAATTAAAAAGTTGTTTATTTAGTCGTTTGTCGGCGCTTAATTAATTTTTGACGAGAAGTGATTAGATCTAGGTAAGTTGATTGCCAATGATTGAATCGATTAGTTCACAGTTGTTACTTCAATCGAGTTATTCATAACTATAAATCTTAGCTACAGTGCTGACTAATCCGGTTTTTTTTACGGAAAATTCCTCAGTTGAATTTTAAAATAATGTTTTATAGTGTTAAGTAATTAGGATTAGATTTTAGAATGGATCGTTTTGTGATACGATGGTAAATATTAGTTTTGCGAAACATGTTGTCTAAAGTAAAAAGGGAGATAATAAGTTTAATTATTAAATTGATTAAAAAAAAAACAAAATCTCCGCAAATTATTTCGTATGAGCTAAAATATTACTAAATAAATATAATATGAACAAAAGAGATGAAAAAACAGCAAAGATTTTTACAGATTTGTAGTCAGCTTTTGCAAAATAAAAAATCATATATATGCTAATCAATATATCATGTCAATGAAAATCGAAAGTTAAAAGGGAGATAATACGTTTGATTATTAAATTGATTAAAAAACAAAATCTCATAGCTTCTTTTCCTCACTTTGTTTATGATGTTATTTTCAGAGGACTGTTTGAATGAGGCACCAAGTCAAGCACCAGTGGCTTCTGAGGCTGATGAAGACCAAGATGATGAAGACCTCAGAGTTGAAGATTAAGATGACAATCTGTGTTATTTATATGTGACCTGTGTAATTTATACGAGACATTATTAATACCTCTCAAATTCAATGGAATGCTACAGTATATAATACTCTTTTGATCTGTGTATTGAATAATAGTGTGAGCTTGAAGTTACCAGTATTTACCTCTGATTTTTGACTGTTATGTGAACTGTGCACATTTTTACAATCAGAATAGATTTGCATTAATTTATAATGTGTTATTTTGAAATAGAATACATTGATGTTGAAGGAAGGTGTGTGCATTTTGTTTGTAACAAAGGATGTACTGTTATTGCTTAACAAACTGTTTTTTTAACAATCTACAATTTCACGCGATTTTCCGGGCAACCAGATCAAAATATACTTGCCCAGTGGGCAACAAGAAAATTTAGGAATTAGAAATTGTGCGTGCCGACTGATCTGAATCTTCACTGGTCGAAATATGTAAAAAACAGTATATAAAGGGAAGAGTTTAAGAGTATTATTTTATGAAGACAGTCTCTCCTGTACCACTTTTGGTAGGTGCGTAGCTGCCTGTATACGTGCACCTGGCTGAATACACATGATTCACCTTAAATGCACCAGATTGCACCAGTGTTTTAAAATAAATTTTGAGTGTGTTGTGTCCCTTAACCTCCCTTATACCCCTGCACATAAATTTGGGACTAGCTATGCCCCAACATGGTATCAATGTTAACATTTTCAAGGCATACAACATGGAAATGGTGTTTAAGTAAAGTCCATAACATTGTGAAATTATAAACTACAATGTACCACATTCATCTTTAAAATAATAGAATTTATTTGTTTCTTTTATTTTTGCGCTTTCGCTGAAATTATGACCTTGATGTATTTATCAAACATCTGAATTACAATTTGTTCAGCTTTTAACTGACCACTGGTCATCAGAAATCAATCGTGGTCAAATTAATGTAGATTATGCACAGGTTACCCAGTAAACTTTAATAATGTTTTAGCTAAGTCTTAAGTGGATCATTTCAAGATATTCCGCATCTGTCTGTTTTGATCTTTCAGCTTGATATCTGCTCGGTCAGCGGAGGCGTTGATTACGTCCAGCTGTTTGTTTTGGGCTTCGATCTCATCCCCAAGACCCTGTGCCAGCCCCTTCAGTCTGCTTATTCCACCTGACATCATATCTGCAATGAAAATATAAATTTAACATTGTTAGTTTAACCCTTTCCTCCATAGAAACACCTTAATTGCTAGGGCGAACAGTTTAGATCCAGATCAGCCGGCACATCCGTGCTGTCTGATCAGGATCTGCACGCTTCACTTTTTGATTCGTCAGGTTATTTTTTACCAAAATGCGACCAGTGCAGATCCTGATCAGACGGCACAGATGTGGTTGATCTGGATCTACACTGGTCGCACATGCGTAAAAATGCGTATATATGGAGGAAAGGGTTACAAAAAGTAATACTGACATTATTTTCCCTTTTTCTGTTAAAACAGTAGTGTTCCTAAAAAGTTCTCTACGTAAGTTGTAACAATATTAACCCATTCACTCCTTGGGATATGACTGTCATCTCATGATCCAAATCAGCCAGCACATTTGTGCCGCCTGAAAAGTGAACAGTGTAGATCCTGATCAGACTGAAAAGATGTGCCAGATGATCTGAATATACAGTGTTTACCCAGGCAATAAATTTGTATCATTTGAGTAATGGGTTTCATTTACGTTGTAAGCAAAAGGATGTTGATTGAATTCCCTAATGCTTCCATTAAATTCTGCTCCTTTTAAACCCTTTAGCCCATAAAGTGCAACCAGTCGTAGATCATTCATGCAGTTAGATCTGGATCTACAGGAGAAGCAAAGAGTCAGTCAGAAATAATCTAATACAAGAGGGCCATGATGGCCCTATATCGCTCACCTGAGTACAAAAGTACTCACAGCTATATAAGTCTATGTAAAATGAAGTGATGCCTGGGGCGGGGCCAATTTTGACCCCTGGGAAATAATTTGAACAATCTTTGTAGAGTTCCAATAGAGGATGCTAAATGCCAAATATCTAAGCTCTAGGCCTTGTGGTTTCAGACAAGAAGATTTTTTAAGTTTTTCCTATATAAGTCTATGCAAAATGAAGTGACCCCTGGGGCGGGGCCAATTTTGACCCCAGGGAAATAATTTGAACAATCTTTGTAGAGTTCCACTAGAGTGTGCTGAATGCCAAATATCTAAGCTCTATAGGCCTTGTGGTTTCAGACAAGAAGATTTTTAAAGTTTTTCCTATATAAGTCTATATAAAATGAAGTGACCCCTGGGGTGGGGCCAATTTTGACCCCAGGGAAATAATTTGAACAATCTTTGTAGAGTTCAACTAGAGGATGCTAAATGCCAAATATCTAAGATCTAGGCCTTGTGGTTTCAGACAAGAAGATTTTTAAAGTTTTTCCAATACAAGTCTATATAAAATGAAGTGACCCCTGGGGCGGGGCCAATTTAGACCCCTGGGAAATAATTTGAACAATCTTTGTAGAGTTCCACTAGAGGATGTTAAATGCCAAATATCTAAGCTCTAGGCCTTGTGGTTTCAGACAAGAAGATTTTTAAAGTTTTTCCTATATAAGTCTATATAAAATGAAGTGACCCCTGGGGTGGGGCCAATTTTGACCCCAGGGAAATAATTTGAACAATCTTTGTAGAGTTCAACTAGAGGATGCTAAATGCCAAATATCTAAGCTCTAGGCCTTGTGGTTTCAGACAAGAAAATTTTTAAAGTTTTTCCTATATAAGTCTATGTTAAATGAAGTGACCCCTGGGGTGGGGCCAATTTTGACCCCTGGGAAATAATTTGAACAATCTTTGTAGAGTTCCACTAGAGGAT
This sequence comes from Corbicula japonica, assembly GCA_038501625.1. Classification (NCBI taxonomy): domain Eukaryota; kingdom Metazoa; phylum Mollusca; class Bivalvia; order Venerida; family Cyrenidae; genus Corbicula; species Corbicula japonica. The sequence goes on along the minus strand of JAZAYU010000358.1, from coordinate 445,644 downwards.
TCTAAATGCCAAATATCTTAACTCTAGGCCTTGTGGTTTCAGACAAGAAGATTTTTAAAGTTTTTCCAATACAAGTCTATATAAAATGAAGTAACCCCTGGGGCGGGGCCAATTTAGACCCCTGGGAAATAATTTGAACAATCTTTGTAGAGTTCCACTAGAGGATGTTAAATGCCAAATATCTAAGCTCTAGGCCTTGTGGTTTCAGACAAGAAGATTTTTAAAGTTTTTCCTATATAAGTCTATGTAAAATGAAGTGACCCCTGGGGCGGGGCCAATTTTGACCCCAGGGAATTAATTTGAACAATCTTTGTAGAGTTCAACTAGAGGGTGCTAAATGCCAGATATCTAAGCTCTAGGCCTTTTGGTTTCAGACAAGAAGATTTTTAAAGTTTTTCCTATATAAGTCTACGTTAAATGAAGTGACCCCTGGGGCGGGGCCAACTTTGACCCCAGGGAAATAATTTGAACAATCTTTGTAGAGTTCCACTAGAGTGTGCTGAATGCCAAATATCTAAGCTCTATAGGCCTTGTGGTTTCAGACAAGAAGATTTTTAAAGTTTTTCCTATATAAGTCTATGTAAAATGAAGTGACCCCTGGGGCGGGGCCAATTTTGACCCCAGGGAATTAATTTGAACAATCTTTGTAGAGTTCAACTAGAGGGTGCTAAATGCCAGATATCTAAGCTCTAGGCCTTTTTGTTTCAGATAAGAAGATTTTTAAAGTTTTTCCTATATAAGTCTATGTTAAATGAAGTGACCCCTGGGGTGGGGCCAACTTTGACCCCAGGGAAATAATTTGAACAATCTTTGTAGAGTTCCGCTAGAGGGTGCTAAATGCCAAATATCTAAGCTCTAGGCCTTGTGGTTTCAGAGAAGAAGATTTTTAAAGTTTTTCCTTCAGGTTGCCATGGCAACCAGTGTTCTGCTTGGAATTCCATTTTTTGAACAATTTTGAAAGGGCATCATCTAAGCATTATTCCTGTGAAGTTTCATCAAAATTGGCCAAGCCGTTTCAGAGAAGAAGTCGATTGAAGCAATTGTTGACGACGGACATCAGGCGGTCACAAAAGCTCACCTTGTCACTTCGTGACAGGTGAGCTAAAAATTAAAAGTGAACATAATTATAGATCTAACTGCATGAATGACTGACACTGGTTGCACTTCATGGGATAAAGGGTCTAAAGAAGCAGAATTTAATGAAAGCATCTGATTAAGATGTATAGGCTTCTCTAATTTACAATTTGCACATTTGGCCGATGAAATATTGTTTTACTTTTTATCTTTATTTTATTTAAAGAATTCCCTTAGAATATTATTTTTTCATTTAAGAAAAATAAATTTTTGAGCACCTAATATCTATTCAAGTTGAAATATTAATCTTTATATTAATGGTAATTATAGGTAATTGGGTAGGTTATGCCATATTATATTCAACCCTTTCCAAAATATATATCAGTACATGTAGATCAGTACATGTATGCCTTAATGACAAGAGTGAACAGTGTATACGGATCCAGATCAGCCGGCACATCCTTGCCATCTTATCAGGATCTGCACTGTTCACTTTCTGATTTATTAGGTCATCTCTGAACAAAAAGCAAACAGTGTAAATCCTGATAAGACAATCACAGATGTGCTAGTTATCTGGATTTAAACTGGTTGCACACGCGTAAAGAGAAGTATAAAATACTTTATACATGTTATGGAGGAAAGGGTTTATCAATATATCTGGGTATTTCAACTTACTATCATTATAAATGTGGAATTTATAATTTATGTTAAGTCACACTATTGTTTATTTATACACAGAACTAGTTGGCAATATTTACATTGGTTGAATACTGTAAAATTTCTTTTAAATGCCCCTCCCCTTATAAAGGATCACGTTATTTTTTAAGGAAAACTAGACTGTGTCCTCAGGACACTGATGCCCTCATTGCTGCAAAATTGTTACAAAACTGTGTATCAGATTATAGATATTAGGTATAATTAACCCTTTCCTCCATATACACACCTTTATGGCATGGGTAAACAGTGTAGATCCAGATCATCCGGCACATCTGTGCCGCCTGATCAGGATCTGCACTGTTCACTTTTTGATTCTTTAGGTTATTTCTGACCAAAATGCGACCAGTGCAGATCCTGGTCAGATGGCATGTTCAGGCTGATCTGGATCTACACTGGTTGTCGAAAACAACCACCCGCTGTTTGGAAATCTTGAGGGTGAAGTTTTTTTCCAATATGTTTCACACATAAATCTGCAAACATCAATAACTTCTCTCTATTTGAACCCTTTCCTCCATTAATATGCATTTTTAAGGTATGTGCGACCAGTGTAGATCCAGATCAGCTGGCACGCCCATGCCGTCTGATCAGGATCTACACTGGTCGCATTTTGGTCAGAAATATCCTTGTGAATCAAAAAGCGAACAGTGCAGATCCTGATTAAAAGCACGGAACTGCAGGCTGACCTGGATCTACACTGTTCGCCCAAACAATAAAGGTGCATCTATGGAGGAAAGGGTTAACAAACATGTAAGCCAAGATCAGGTAATAATATCTGCAACTGGAGGAACTGTGATCTAGGGGTTGAGCGTCGGACTCCAGATCCGCAGAATTTGGTAGAATCCCACCATTGATAAGTTTCCTATGAAGTTTCCCCAATTCACATTTTTTGGCACGAGTACTGGTTTCAACCCAGGAAGCAGTCGTCAAAGTGATTAATAGAGGCTGGAATAACTTGTTTTGCAATGACCCGATAATGTAAAATAAATAAAGTTTAAACTAAACTAATATCCTGAACTATAAATGCTACACATAAATATCAGTACTATCTTTTTATACACTACAGTAAGCGGAGCAAACTAAGAACATGCCATCGACAACTTGAACTTAAAACTCATTATAGATGTATCTTTATTTCCCTTTTGAAAGATTCTAATCAGTACTTAATAAAAATAGGAAGTTTCCGAAACAGAAGGACCTTAATTTGCTAAACACAAGAAATAAATTTTCACTAGTATACTTCCAAGAGAAACTGATACATTTTTATAATAATTAGCTGTCAAGTATTCAATAATTCAATTAACCCTTTGCTCCATATATAAAGAAAATTGTCCGCATTTGGGAGTGAACTTAAACAGTCAGGTGGTGAGGTCCGTGGAGTTGAGCGGACTTTGGTTAAAAACACCCGAGCTGTACTGTATATTATTGCATGTGCTATCAGTGTAGATCCAGATCAGCCGACACATCCATGCCATCTGATCATGATTTGCACTTTTTGCTTTTAGTTAGAAATTAACTTAATTAATACTGAGTAATAAATCAAAAAGCAAACAGTGCAGATCCAGATCAGGTGACATGGATGTACCAGCAGATCTGAATCTTCAATGTTTTCCCATGCCATAAAGGTGTATACAGTCACCATGGTGCAAAAAAGGTATATGTTTATTAAAGTAAGAAGGAGGTTACCCGCTTGAAGTGTGAACACTTTGAAATGTCAGAATTTTTAGCAATATATTTCAATTAGTTTGAAATATTGAGTGTCATAAATAGAAAATTTGGTATTCGAATTATAAGCAAAATCATTTTGCCGAGGCCGAGATACGAGTGTGAAATATCTTCGCTGTCGAATAATAAGTTTGAATTAAAGAAGTAGGACTGAATGTATTTTAGATTTCAGGCGAATACAAATATTTTAGATAGCACTCAAATTATACATGTATTCATATTTTGATACATTTACGGTACATGTACAGTCTGTTCATGTAAAAAAATACATTTTATATTTCATCGGACAAGTGTTTTATTTTCACCGCGATTCTCCGTGATTACACCCGAGGCAAAACTGCTGGAAATGAATGCGAGTCGACACAAATGACTTTCGCCGCTTGCGGCGAATCGCGGTGGATCACCGGGTTAATCACGGTGATGAAAATCAAAATTCGCGGTGATTTTCCACCCGAAGCGATTTTTTAACGCGGTGGATCACCGGGTTAATCACAGTGATGAAAATCAAAATTCGCGGTGATTTTCCACCCGAAGCGATTTTTTAACGCGGTGAGCGGGTGAAAAATGTAAAAGACACCCGAGCTGTACTGTATACTGTTGTTGCCATATGGTGATGAACATTATTATGCAGGAAAGGGTTAACCAACATCATTTTTTACAGTTGCAAGAAGTGTAGACCCAGATCAGACCAGATTTAGACCTGTGTATCTGCTAAGTCTGAACTGGGACTGCACTGTTTGCAATTCATTATCCCTTTACTCCATATATAAAATTATATGTGTTTTAATGCATGTGCCACCAGTGTAGATTTAGATCAGCTGGCACATCCATGCTGTTTGATCTGGATCTGCACTGGTTGCATCTTGGTCAGATATAACCTACAAATCTAAAAGTGAACAGTATAGATCCTAATCAGATGGCACAAATGAGCCGACTGATCTAGATCAACAGTTTTCCCATGCAATAAAGGTGTATCTATGGGGTACATTTAAATGGTTACATGTTACATGTATTAGTTGAAAACTGAATAAATTTATGTAAAATACCCCTGTGTATAAAGAACAGACTGGTTCCAATTGAGAGACAATCAAGTCAGGCTCATTCCTTATACTCTGACATGCCAGTACTTTCAATCTCTTATCAGGTGATGAACACTTCACTCCATATGATATTGCTGTTTTGATGTTATCCCATGCTAAACAGTGTAGATCCGGATCAGCCAACACATCTGTGCTATCTGATCAGGATCTACACTGTTAGCTTTAAATTCATTAGGTAATTTCTTACTAAGAAGTACATGTACCTGTGTAAATCCAGATTAGTTGGCACAGATGTGGCAGCCAATCTGGATCTACACCGGTCACACATGTGATAAAACCTGTGTAATTGGAATAAAGGGTGAAACAAAATAAATTTATGATATTTGTATGTGGGCATAAATTCGCATAGTTGTACATGCATTATTAGCATAAGATTTGATATTTTTATTTCTCAGATTTAGAACACTTTCTCTAACGCGAAATGTAAATCAATGCAAAAACAAATGATACCACAGTACACAAAATATAAGTGTTAAAGCTGATAAGGAAAACAATTAGAACATTAATACAGGTTGGCTAAGCAATCCCAGTAATTTAATTCTGCAGATGTCTCATTGGCGAGCTGAGATATTATGGAAACAGATGTCTAACTTCATTGTTTCACCAATTACTTGTTGATGTCATAAGAATGAAATATGCTTCTGCTGCTAATCAAGAATGGCACAGACCATTTTTATAATTTTGTTCTTGTCTGGTAGCCCATAGGTAAGAAAATTTTAACTAGTCTGATTTTATTGTAAACTAGTCCTGGGCATCGGTTGGTCTAAAGCATCATGATGTTCTGAATGGCGACTGGTAGCCATTTCAGATCTGAAACTGGTCTACAATCTTAGTTGTATGATCTTGAGCCCTGCAGTTTTTTTTAATAAAAGGCTAAAAACTTGAAAACTTATTCTTGTTCTCACAAATCCATAGATACAGCTATATTGCATGGGAAAATAGTGTAGATCCAGATCAGCCTAATAAACTTAAAGTGAACTTAAAATAATCTAACAAATCAGAAAGAGAAGATAATGATCAGATGGCATGAATCAGCCCATTAATCTGAGCCATTTGGTCAGGATCTACACTGTTCGCTTTTTGAGGAAAAAGATTATTTCTAAGAAGTGACCAGTGTAGATCCTAATCAGACAGCATGGATGTGCAGGCTGATCTGAATCTACCCTGTTTGCTTTTTGATTGATAAGGTTATTTCTGACAAAGAAGCCACCAGTGTAGATCCTAACCAGACAGCCACACATAAACTAAAATGAATATATGGAGTAAATTATTGTCAATTTATACACTTCATTCCAAATTTTCAGTCACTTGTCTTTTATCAAGAAAAATACAGAATATTACTTAAGTTGCATCTATGATAATAATATTCATATTGTTTTATCTTTGTGCTTATGCATGTACAGCACTACATGTAAGAGCTTGTTTATCTCCCCTCAAGCAGGCACGGATATGCTTGTTGATAAATCATATGAAGGATATAACATGGATGCAACTTAGTTATATTAAATCTACCAGTATTTTTATCTTGATAAAAGACAAGTGTTTGAAAATTTAAAATAAATATTATTGTAACTGACTTCTCTTTTGAAGATTTTAAATATTATAAAAGACTTACTTAGGTTTTCATTCACTCTCTGCTCCCTGTGGCTGTTGGTCACTGGTTTGAAATACTGTTGTTGCCCAGCGGGATTTCTTGAACCCTTCATAAACTTATCATCCAAATCATCTTCTTCATAGAAACCACGCCCGTCATCAACTTTATACCTCTCTCCGGGGTGTGGCCGTGACGAGGCATTTTTCTCCAATTCTGACTCTAACTTACTCGCACCTGCTTGTGGAGGTCGGTTCACAGGGTCAGCATCTTTATCACCATTCCACCAGTTTTTAATACCACCAAATATGCTCTTTATGCTTGTGATATGTTTCTGGGAGGTTTTCAGATCCTGGTTGATTTTTCCGGTTTTAGCTTGAATATTGTTAAGTTGTTCTCTTTGGTGAAGCAAATCCTGTCAGAATGGAAAAATAAGTAGGAAGTTAACCCTTTATGCCTTAAATAAGCCTTTCATCACATGGAGGATATACATGCAATCTATTTTAGCCAATACAATAAATTTTATAATAAGTTTTAGCTAGCATATCATACTGTTATGTATATCAGACTTGCCTAAAGTTGCCAGACCGATGGACCTGTCTGGTAAAATTTGGGCCGGTCAGACATGATGTCTCATGTTATCAGACTGAATGTCAGACAAAATTGAACTAATTATCCTTGCTAATACCTTTTTAACATGTTTTGGTCTGACAGAACTTGTTTCGGTCAGACAGATTTTCACATCTTGACTGACCAAATGTGTGAAACTTTTTTTCAACTTTCGGGAAGTCTGGTATATGCATAAATATCCACAGACATTTTTTAGATCCTGTAATCTGCATTTATATTAACTACAGTACAGCAGTACAGATTGTAATAACTTTAATAATCAATACATGTAGTTTATGTACTTAATTTTTAATAATTTATTTTATATGTGCTGCATGATCCTCATCTAAGTGCTTTGCTTGTCTAATTAGTCGGTGTTAAAAGCTCTTTAGAGCTTATGTTAATTGTTGATTATTCGACTCTATGTAAATAAAATTTACTTGACTTGATCCAGATCAGTCAGAATATCTGCATATATGGCCAAGAAAGTGCACCTCTGCACAAAATATCGTATTTGTAACCACTACATGTCTTTGATACGCTATTTTGTGCGGAGGTGCACTTTTTGTGCCATATCTAAATATCTGTGCTATCAGATCTGAATGTATGCCTCTTAGTCAGAAATAATCTATTATAGAAACAAATCTAAAACTGAACAAATTTGATCCTGATCAGATGGCATGGTCATCCACACAATAAAAGACTTATCTACATGGACGTACATGTACGCATGTACGGAGCAAAGCGTTAACAGTTTTTTTAAAGAAAGCAGGAACTGGATGCATTTGCTCTCATTTTCTCACTCATGGCCACAGTGACATAAGCAAACTTTAAGGTATTTATGTTTCATAAATCTGAGTTTTTTTTGTGATGTCCACATGCCCGATAGTTTTACAGATGTGAATCATTGTTGCGACAACATGTTGGTCATTCAGAATTCCACACCAGAGTGTGCAGAAGGTGATTAGGTGGAACAATAAAATTATCATTGTTTAACAATTTAAAAAAAAAAAGAAAAGTGTAAAGTTCCATCCCTTGTTAATCTTATATCATATCCGTCATAGATATTAGTTCTAAGGCACCCCACACCATCCAAACAACTTCCTGGCCCCCTGTGACGTTTACCATGCCGACGGTATACCAACTGTGCTACCAAGAGCATGGCCCTGTAGTTTTTTTTACATTCTTAATCTTTTTTACTGGAACATATCTCTTACCTCAGCAGTAGCAACACCAATTCTTTCTGAGTCATCGATACTCCTCAACGCGTTTCTCGTACTTTCCAACTGACGATTTTCCGAGTCTTCGATTTCCTGCATCATCCGTTGAAGTTGCTCTTCGTGTGAGAGCTCGTCCTGTCTCACGCGGTTCCGGTTTCGATATCTGCTATCATCATCATCTTCGAATGGGTTAGAACTTGTGGCAAAAGGATTTGACATGGTTTATCATAAATTGTGACACTTTTTTTCCTTGTTTACCTTTTCTGTGATTTCCAATATTAAAGAGCTTTATTTAACACAAAGATAAAAATTACCAGAAAGAACCTTCCACCTTAGACTTTGCCACAGTTACATATTTGAAATAACAGAGAAATCTCTATTCTGCTTTTTAACCAACTTCAACATCAAGACTTGATTATTGTCAAATAGGACACATGTCACATTTCGGTGAATTATGATTATAGTCTTATATCTAGCAAAAATTATTGGCTAGAATGCAGTTTACCGGTACAGATGTTTACATAGAGCGCGCGTAATTCTTATATATTAATTATTTAATGCAGGCGGTGGCATGGGGGCGGCAGCCCCCATTATCCACTATATTCTTAATTAACTGTTCAATGAATATATGATTAATAATGAAAGTGGGGTTATGGGGCGACAACAACAAATTTTACTTACCGGTAAACTGCAGGTGTCCCAAATTATTTTTATCAATGGTTGTTTTTTTTTATATAAAAGTCACCCAATCATCTAAGACCACTGCTGCAAACAAAATCTGTCTTCATACATATAAACATAGGCTCTCTTTTCCCCTCTTCTTTTCTCGCTGTGTTTTGCGAGTCTCGCGATTCCTCATATGCATATTTCACTTTTCATTAACACAATGACTAATTATTCTTTGGGTGACAGAATACGTGTATTTTTGTTTTGGTTAAAGACTCACAGCAAAAATCAGATCCATGGTTGAACAGAATATATAAAAGTGTATAATATCTGTCATCTTTCATTTAAATTTCATTTCTAATACCAATATAGCGAGTTGCATATGATCATGCTGATTCCTTTACGCCCGCCTTACCTATATCTTCATTTGTTTTAATATCAATAAGCCAATTATAATTATATATTGACATCCACACATGTTTTTCAGTGCGTGCTGAAAAAAGTAAAAATATTGAAACAATAATTCAGGAAGTAACGGGAATGATTATGCGGACACTGAATAAATATAAATTATGCTCCAAATGTCTAAAACCATGCATCCATTTTGGTTATTCAAGTTTTGTGATTCTATCACTTAAGGAAAACCTTTAGCAAGTTTTATCGCCGATACAAAGATCTTAATCATAAATACAGGTGCAGTTTAAAATCACTATTGCAACAAGGAATTTCACAGCCATTTTAATGGAGATATTATTTATAAACTTAAGAAAATAAAAGGCAAAAGTATTTTCTTCCGGTTATTCGTTAAATCCATCTGTAAATTTAAAAAGAAAAGTTACCAACATGTTATTTTACAGCGCTCTGCAGGCCTGGTGATGAACCCATCTACACGACGGTGGCAGGGGTTTAAGAGTTTCTGAGGTTTATAGGGAAATCTTTTCTTGAAAGAACCTAGAAGCTCGGTTTGTTTCTTTTATCCCTGTCATCGTGTTCTTGCTGATTTTACTCCAGGAGCTCTGGTCTCGGTAAGTTCATTGAGTACCCGCACTTTGACTCTGCAATGCTATTAGCTTCTTGTGTTTGTGTGCTTTTGCATGCAAAATTGTTGAGCCGATGGGTGGGTTGGAGTTATTTACCACGACAACTTGTATTTGTTTTGTGATATGAGAACCTGATGGGGCAAATGTGAGGTTGGTACACCCTAGAACCTGGTTTAAACCCGGAATTTGATTTCCCACTGACCGTTTCAAGGCGGTAACCCTTGTGGTTCTCTTTTTTGTTAATTTTTTATGGTGTTTTTCTTTAACTGATCTTTCTATTAACCATGCTCTCCACCTCTCTTTTCTTTTAGACTGTGTGAGGAAGCTGTTTTTTTCTGAATGTGGAAATTTCTGATATGCATATTTCACCCTTTATGATTGGGTCTGGGAAGTTTCTATCGGGAATAGAACGCCACATATTTGTTTTGTAAGGAGAAATGGGTTACAGCATCTGAAAGGTCAGTGACAAAACAATCTGCAACTGTGGATTTTAACCAGGTTCTCGGGAAAAAAGTCAAATAGGCATATGAGGAATGGGACACATCCAAAAGACACAGCCTCCACGCACTTCCAAAAAGTAGAGGACTCAGACTGCATGGTTTATACAACGATCAATTATACAAAAAGAAGCCACAAACAATAATCAAAAAATCAGAACCCGATGGGTTACCGTCTTGGAACGGTAAGTGGCAAAATAATTTGTCCCATTGGGTTTAAACCAGGTTCTAGGATGCATCAACATAACACTTGCCCGAACAGGTTCTCATATAAACAAACAAGTAAAATTTGTCTTGAAATAACTCCAACCAACCTATCTACTCGACAAGGTTGCATTCAAAAACATACAGACATAGATTATTGAATATAAGAAGCTAATATCACTGTCAGGCAAAATGTGAGTACTCAATGATGTTACCGAGACCAGAGTCCCTTGAGTCAAATAAGCAGTAACACAATGACATGGATATAAGAAACATATCGAGCTTATAGGTTTCTTTACCTTAGTTCCATATAAACCTTCATTACTCTAAATCCCCTGCCACCGTCGTGCAAACAAAGAGATAAGCATAATGATAGGCAAATATAGATGGATTTCTCACCAGGCATGCAGAGTGTTGTAGAATATCATGTTGGTAACCTTTCTTTTTGAATTTACAGATGGTCAGGATTCTCCAGGCCAAATTTGGTTAAAACTATTCATTTGTTTCTGACGAGATCATACAAGATTTTGCTGGTAAACCCATGGTTGAGCAACAGTTCACCCAGGGTCATTTTTGAACAACTTTTGAAGAAGTCAATGCCAGTGCCCAAGGTTATAAAGCTGAGCATGGAAACCAGTCTCAAATCTCAAGCATCTGATTGGCTGAAATGACGACTGGTCGCCATTTCAGCCAATCAGATGCTTGAGATTTGAGACTGGTTTCCAATCTCAGCTTTATAACCTTGGGACCAGGATGCTTATGGGCACATTCGATTTAAATTTATCCATTTGGCTCTTTTGAGAAGATTTTTAAAAAATCAGCTTGTAAGCCTTGTGGCTGGGGGTGGGGGTTGACTCTACGGTCATTATTTGAACAAATTTTACAAGAAGATCGTACATGATAAAATATTATTTATTTGACAATTCCAAAAATATGGAATCAATAGTACATTATAACAGTTAGTATTCAATGTGGATTACCTTTACAAAGATCATAACCCCATACCTCAAACATACAAATCGTTTTGCTCAAGAAACAACTATTTCTTACGCATACATAAAAACGGAAAAAGAATTACATTTCGCCTACAAATGAGACGAAAGGTCCTTCAAAATATGTTTTTCATCCAATACACGCAATCGTTAAGAACAACATCCAACGTGTTTATATACAAAGTCTTCTCGCGAAATTATGACGAAAATTGAAAGGAAGTCAAATGTTAATAAAAGGTCAAACAAATTAGGAGTTAATTGTACCCAAAGAGAAATGATTGTATAAATATGAGCTGAACTTTCATGTGCCTCTACATGAACATCGGTCATTCCTAGATCCTCTCTCACAAACACACAAAATAGTTGAGTATTGCGCTTTAGAACAAGTTCAAATTAGCAAAGAGCGTTCAATTTGAAAATTGCCCTTAATTCGGAAGTCTGCAGGCTACAGTTTTTGCCGACTCGCACAAGCCAGTACTTTGGTCAAACCACAGTCCGTCAGGACAAGACTGGACGTAGGGCCGGAAGTCAAAACAGTTCACATATTTGCTGCAATCCGCTGGATGTGGGAACAATCCTGTTTTACTCGGACATTCGATATCCGAATAACACGACACATATTCCTTGTAGTTACAGGACTGTGCGATAGGGTCAAAGAGCATTCCGAGTGGACATGGTTCCTGGACTGGTCTACGGAATAGACAGTGATAGTAGTAGGCGCAGTTCTCCGGATCCGGGAACAAGACGGCAGTTTTTGAACACTGGATCTCCGCTGGTTCCCTTCTTTGGTACAGTTCTACAAAATGAACATATCGTACATTAAGTTTCAATCATACTTAAAGTTTTTGATGGTTAGTTCAGTAAGCACAGTGTGCACGTGTTTCTAATTAGAACATGACAGACAGAAATGTTATGTCAAGTAACGTAACCGATGACCCTTACACGGAAAGTAAAATTTTTGTATAGGTCAATCAGGAAAAAGTTTTACAATTTTAACCCATAATGTTTCTTTAAGAGAACAGCCTTGCAGAACCTTTTAGAAAAACTCGCCTCTTTCTATTAATTAGACCGTCTCTGCTATATAAACATACAATCACGTGACTCTTACGTTGCAGTTTGCTTTTTGAAACAAGAATGTTAAGCTTCGGGGAATAATACTTCAATATTCATAGAGTGCCCATATTAATCACATTAAAATTTGTAAAACTATCTGCAGATTATTATTCGTCTCTCACGTGACTGCCTAGTTATTTATGGTACTGTATGTTACACACATCGAAAATAAATTAGTACTCACGTGGGAAGCAGTTGATTGCTGATACATTGACACGTGGATCCAGCTCAGAGCATATGCTACTGCCAAGGAAGGCTAGCACACTTGGGAGACCATCAATAAACCTGCCCATCGAGAACGACTTGCAATAGTCTGACCCTATCGCTCCAAACTCGGGCCCGGATTTACCTTTGCCAACGGCGTACAGAATAACACCATCCGACTTCAGATCTTCCGCGGCTCTGATGACGTTTTCCTGCTCTACTTCTGGAACTCTGCTGTATGTAAAAAGAACCCCAATCTGCTTCACACCGGCTCTAGGTCCAGGTGTTGGATGTCCGGTCGGATTTTCAAACATTTGACGCATCATATTTATAGCTGAAGCTACGTCATTTCCGCCGTTGAGCAGTTCTATGTAGTTCATCCTTTGACTCATCAAGGTAATTCTTGTATTTATTTGTTTTCTTGATTTAAACGGAAGCGGCCAGCTAATCGGAATCGGTTGCTTTCCGTAAATAATTAGTCCAATGTTGACATTGTCTTGATCGACTCGGAAGTAACCGACCAGGTTGATTAGAAATCGTTCAAAGGGAAAGAACTCTTGTCCGGGAACCATTTCCGAGGCCGGAACTGCCAGAATGATATCCGCCTTACCAGGACATTGACCTGTAAAACAAAACTCCAAAATAACATGTTATATGTATAGATAACCCCCAAGTCGTACAAATACGGCGGCAGCACCTTGCAAACCTTGCAAGAGACAGACACAGTTCATATCATCCGTATCCCCTTAACTCTTTCCTTCATATATACGCATTTTTACGCATGTGCGACCAGTTTAGATCCAGATAAGCCGGCACATCCGTGCCGTCTGATCAGGATCTGCCTTGGTCGCATTTTGGTCAGAAATAACCTAATAAATAAAAAAGCGAACAGTTTAGATCCTGATCAGACGGCACGGATGTGCCGGCTGATATGGATCTAAACTGTTCGCCCTGGCAATAAAGGTGTATCTTTATACAGGAAAGGGTTAAGGATTGTTCAAGTAGGCCTTTATATAGTCACCCATGATTGATTTACTGCATGGTTTAAAATTAGCACATTACCATCATGGAAGGTACTTGGAAATAATAACTACATTGAAGTAAATTACGGGGAGACTTTATACAGCCGCCAAACGTCACTTACCAAAACTCGAAAACGGCAATTTTTGTTTGAACCAATTTTAAAATGGTACGTTATGACTTTTACGCCAAAAGCAGTCTCAGTAATCACCATCATATGAAACAAGAAAACTTTTTATCAGCATAAAGCTTAATTTACTCGAGGGCTGCGAATAAGAAAATGCTTCCATTTCTCTGGTAATGTTAGCATTTATGTTTTTAGTTCGTACCAGCGGCCTCAGTAGCTCAAGGTAGAGCAACGGCACGGTAAGCTGGAGATCCGAGGTTCGAATCCTGGTAGAGGCTACTCTTTCCAACCCAAAACTGCCACAGTTTTATGTTTCCGTTTCAAAATTTCCAATGTAAACAGGGAAAACGCAGTTATTAACTGACATATAATTTATGACAAAGATTTAATGTATTAAAAATTAAAATAATAAGGGGAAAACATTTTAATGTTCAAAAAGAAAATGGCAATTTATTTGATTCGCGTCTGTGAAGTTGATATGACAAATGCCTATTTGTCACATTTGTATTGCTCAAAGAATAATACTACTTCAATGCAAGATTCTTTCAATGTCAGTTTTATTAATTTAATTGCGTTGCTAATTCTATTTCGATATTAACAAATATTAAGTGTTAATTAAGTGCATGTTAATGTTGGAAATGACAAATGTGTTATGTATTTGTCATCGAAATCAAATGTGAGTTCAATAAAATTGTTAATTTTAGCATCACATGTGGTCATAATCTGTCAAACACAAAGCCTTGTAAATCAAATACACGTTTTTTTGATAACAATAAATGGCACAGTGTTGTTTTATATTATTCGTATTAATAAAAATGTCTTAACTGCATCCTAAAGGCCATTTTAGTTTATGACATTTGACAGTTTCTGGGAGTTTGATTTCAATCAAATATGAAGAAAGAAACATTTAACAGGTTAAACATGATGTTACTTCACATGTTAATCAAGCGACTTGGTGACTGCATGGACAATCATGCTGTGCTTAAGATACTTCGATAGTAGTAAATATTAGTAGTTTTAAGTTCTCCAGAAACATATTCTTGCTTCTATGGGCACATAGATGAAAATTCACGGAAACAAAAACATGATATTAGAAAATAACCTGCTAGTGACTGCTCAACGTGGTCAGCTATATCTAATTAGTATCGGTAATCATTTGACAGTGAAGCAGTCTATCCCTGGCAGCACTTGATGTGCTAATAGACCAAAACGGTACGGTAAATGTTTTATGACATCACATACTTGCCGTCGACAAGCATGTTTATGAATTATTTATTCAAGATTTTAATGATATATTTCTTTTTACCGAGTATATAAAATAAGAAGAATAACTAAGAAAACTTAACACATTTAGCCAGAGAAGGATGAGGAATTTTATATGAAAGTGGCTTTGTTTCTTGCATTCTTAGATTAGTTGCATTCTGTTTACTTTGTGGCCCAAATACTCATGAAAATTAAATATTGCTACCCTTAGCTATCCCACTAAACCGAACACCGTATGGATTCGCCCCTGCATTCAGCTATTGTACATCATTTTTGTTTGTAACATTCGGAATAGTTTTCTATGACAAACATGTCACAAATAGTATAAATGTCCGACCATTGCGTCAAAATCAAACCAACATTATCCTTTATGCGCAACATTTATTCGTTTCGTACATTCCCCACCTTAAGACTGTTTTATCTTTCTGGTATGCGATGATGAGTTTATTGCCTTTTGCGTGAATGTTAACAAAATTGTTTTACTGGGTTTGTCACTTTTTATGTCAAAATGTCGACACTCTTTCATGCGAAGTATCCCCAAAATCGATTTGACCGTTTTGTACTTTAAGGTTACATAGGCGATAATTCTGTTGAATTGCCGATTTAAAATATGTCAATATCAGAAATTCCCTGTTCATGTTAAATATATTCTAGACACGCGAGTAAGATCTCCTAAAAAGATCGATCTCCACTTGTAGACCTTTCAACGGCGACCAAGCGACCTAGCCAGTACGAGTTAGAAAAAAACAACGTTGTCTTCTACATAAAGAGTCTGGCGGGTTAATGTCAGTGTCCTAACCCACAATGCATTTTAAGATAAGATGTTCGCCGTAATTTTTTTCCTGTATCTTCACTGTGACAGTAATCGAAAGGATGCATAGATTATCAAAGAACTGATAATCCAACACTGAACATACTGGTACTGAACACTGGTTTCGAGGTCAAAACTTCAGAAACATAGAATTTTGCAAGAAAAGTCTTTAATAGATAAATTATATTGTGATTTTATTAAAACAAAAAAGGCAATGAACCTGTTAATTATAATTTTTAAATGTCATTCAATATGCATAGAAATTACGTGAGAAAATTACTGATACATGTTTTTAACCGAACAGGTCAAATTTTAAACCCCTTATCGCAAATAAGGTGCCACAAATATATACATGTAGCCGCTGTTCCGGAACTAATCCGCATATATTAGACAAGATATAGGCATGAAATTGCTTTCGTTTCTTTTCCTGACATGTTATCCCAGCAAACAAGGCACATAATTAGAAAGAGAAAAGAAATCATATATTGAAACGGAGGAATACTGCATTATTTGGTGTAATGCAATCATAACGGTTGAAATTACTATTAGCGTTATGCAATCTAAAATGTCAGATGTCGTACTTTTATATTTTTAAGGATACAATAAAATTCAATGTCGTCGTAATGTTATAAATCTGTCAACCAGGCATAAAATAAAAAAGTGTTTGTACTAATCGAATATGTAAATGTATCGCCCATTTCTGAGAGCAGTTCAACATTTGACAGTAAATTATACGAGTGCGTTCAAAGTTCCCTTTTCATCCATTTTATACTTATCGGGATTTTGTACAATTCAGATGGATATAACAGGCTACAGTTTTCTCTGTTGTACAATTATAGTTTGACTATAAAGTTTTTGACAGCCATTATTTTTCAACACCTGTGATTTTAATTCCAAACCAGGTGCGATGTGTGATATTGTTGGACACCGTTTCTGTTTTGATCGCTGTATTTTATAATTAAAACATATTTAGCTTTAAAATAAATTTATGCATTTATGCATGCCTTAAACCTAAAAATAAGCAATCTTTCTCTTAATACTACTTATTAAAAATAATGAAAATGGCATCTTCTTATTGAAAGAACAAGAATTTAGGGTAATTAAATACCATATTACGTTATTATGTATAAACGTGTTGTTTTTTCCAAAACAATTAAAATAGTGTTTAATATGAAATTTTGAAGATATAAAGCAAATAAAATTATTTTTTATCTTAGATTCAGTTTTGTTATTGATAAAGTTGTGTAAAAATTGTCACAAAACAAAATGCAAAATGTCTGTTTTCTTATTAGTTTCTGAAGGATATCGGATAATAAATATAGACAAATGGATTTTCCCAAAAATAACATGAGGCGTTTATTAGGGTAAGGGCGTCTAAAAGGAATTTTAAGGTAGCTTATAATGAACAGTAACTTACCAGCAACTTGGTAGGACAGTCCAAGCAGTACAAGTATGACATATTTCTCCATTGTTTGGTGTTGATACCTGATAATGAAAACAATATTTCTATTTGCTACATGTATTAGAGAATATGATTAATATGTGAATCTTAAATAGAACAGAAATGTTAATAATTTATTATAAACCGATTTTATCATCTACCGGATATAGCGAGCTAATTGCATGGCTGCGATTTAAACAATTCGTAAATAACACAGTGAAAACGGTGTTTATAGCATTATTTTAATGTCGGTAGGAATTGTACACCATAGTGTGCAGAGGGTGATGAGGTGTGAAAATAAAATTATCATTTTTTACAATTTTTAAAAATACTGTTATTATATTGTTACAAACAGATGATTATTGGTCAGCTTCTCGACATTTTACGTTCGTGTGATCTTAAAATTGTTAACGGGCGCATTGGGGATGACGTAGAAGTGGGAGATTATACATTTTGTACATATCGAGGGGTCAGTGCAAAACTATTGTAACTCCTTCTTTATTTCAATGTAGTTACAATAGTCTTGCACTGACCCCTCGATATAAGTCATCTAACGGTAATAGCTTAGTTGATTAGGCCATCTGCTCTTACGAATTATTTCCATTCATAAGTGAATTTATAACTAACGATCTACATCTTCTCCCGCACCAATCCAATTAAATTTTACATTCGAATTTCCCATAAGGGCCCCAGAGAATATTTCATACGAATGTATATAGAATATTAAGTTACTGTCTTACCAAGCTTGAATTTATTAGGCGAGTTGGAGAAAAATATACAGGGCGAGGCTCTTCTGTGATGGTATTTGTGCAGTGTTTTGAAATTCATTATAGTCGATGTTTAAAAAGATATTTTGAAAAAATAACACTGGTTGGCCCTAGAGGGAACATTTAACTGGATATTGTAATTAATTATTTTTAGTTTATTTGAGTGGAAACTGCTTGATTCTGACACCCGGATTAGACAACATAGCAGGTACCACATTTTATTACTTTTCTAACAAAATTCTTTTTTTTTACTTTTGTCTTCTGTTATTATCAATATTCATCTGTTTATAACATTGTGTTTGGAAATTGTTAAAAAAATGATAATTTTATTGTCACAGCTCATCATCAGTAAAACTCTGTTATGAGCAAGTATAAATTACCTTAAGTACCTTCAACAAAAACCAGTAAGTAATAGTTTGTATAGTCATTATTGGTTATAATACCATTTTATTTATACGCACTTATACAGACAAATACTTGCAAAAAGCATTCAATCACAGCTTAGGTCTGGGTATCATGTTCAATAATTGATACAGTCTGTGTCGGACCTACATGCATGTTTCTTCTTATATGTATTGATGTTTAATTGATCAGCTGCGGCATCCGAGTTATTGTATGAATAAAAACATTGCAACATACATTTGTTGGTTGGATTTCTCATTACAATACATAAAAACTCGCCTCACGTTTGAACTGTCTACTAAATTTTTATGACAATCAGTTCGCTTTATCTGTTAGATGATACAATCGGTTTATATATAGTGAGTACATCCAGTACTTTGAATTTTACTCTGTATTTACATTAATGTCAGATGGCCAAAGACTATGACATGAAAAGTTGAAATTTGAAATGGTTACTTTCATAGAATTGTCAGTGACCAGCATATCGTTAAAATCAAACAAAAAGACAAGACATCAGGTAAACGCTAATGACTTTAAAGTAATCAAAACAATTAAAACAAGAGTGCCAAACTGTCACAAAATACGCCCTTCAAAATGCTGATCATCAAAGTTGCGTAACGATCCGATGAAAATTATTCGACTTGGAGAGCAGATACCGCTAATTCAGTTTTTGGACAATTCAATGGCCATAATTCAGGAGTGCCTGGGGGTATTTGGCAGGTTATAGAACTTGGTCGAGATATTATGCCCGCCAACATATTCACCAAGTTTGATAAAGACCGGATGAAAACTCTTTGACTTAGAGAGCGGAAACAGTAATTTTGGACAATTCAAGGGCCATAATTCAGGAGTGCCTGGGGGATTTTGCTGGTTATAAAACTTGGTCGAGATATTATGCCCACCAACATATTCACCAAGTTTGATAAAGACCGGATGAAAATTCTTTGACTTAGAGAGCGGAAACCCAAATTTTGGACACTTAAAGGGCCATAACTGAGGAGTGCCTGGGGGGGATTTGGCTGGTTATAGAACTTGGTCGAGATATTATGCCCAACAACATATTCACCAAGTTTGATAAAGACCGGATGAAAACTCTTTGACTTAGAGAACGGAAACAGTAATTTTGGACAATTCAAGGGCCATAATTCAGGAGTGCCTGGGGGATTTGGCTGGTTATAGAACTTGGTCGAGATATTATGCCCACCAACATATTCACCAAGTTTGATAAAGATCGGATGAAAACTCTTTGACTTAGAGAGCGGAAACCCAAATTTTGGACAATTAAAGGGCCATAACTCAGGAGTGCCTGGGGGATTTGGCTGGTTATAGAACTTGGTCGAGATATTATGCCCACCAACATATTCACCAAGTTTGATAAAAAGGTGAAATATGCATATCAGGAATTGCCACATTCAGAAAACAACAGCCTCCCCACACAGTCAAGAAGAAGAGAGGGGGAGAGAGCATGGTTAATAAAATAATCAGTTTCAAAAAGGACGCCACTAACAAAAAACAAAAATGAGAACCCGAGGGGTTACCGCCTTGGAACGGTCAGTGGCAAATCAAATTGCCACTGGGGGTTTAAACCAGGTAAATACCGGATGAAAACTCTTTGACTTAGAGAACGGAAACAGTAATTTTGGACAATTCAAGGGCCATAATTCAGGAGTGCCTGGGGGATTTGGCTGGTTATAGAACTTGGTCGAGATATTATGCCCACCAACATATTCACCAAGTTTGATAAAGATCGGATGAAAACTCTTTGACTTAGAGAGCAAAAACCCAAATTTTGGACAATTAAAGGGCCATAATTCAGGAGTGCCTGGGGGTATTTGGCTGGTTATCGAACTTGGCCGAGATATTATGCCCACCAACATATTCACCAAGTTTGATAAAGATCGAATGAAAACTCTTTGACTTAGAGAGCGGAAACGCTGTAGACGCTGCCCGCCCGCCCGCCCATAATACGTCCCTTTTTCAAAAGGGCGTATAAAAATATATATGATAAATATTCTATTTAGCAAGTTAATTGTACAAAAACAAAGGATAATCCATCAAAAAGATATGTCCATCTTTGATTAAATATAACAGCGTTTGACGAAATGTTAATCGGAAACTATGACAATCACAATTCGCCGTTTTATTAGTGTAGATAAATCAATCTTTGTCATAACATGTGGTCATATGGGCATAAATTTCGTACCGGAGTGCAAAAAACAGCTGACCCACTTACAGCTTTTATTTAGAATTTTGGACTTTATATAACAGTGTTTACGGATGAATGGTATCGGGTATCTCAGATTTTATCATTATTGTTTGCTTAAAATTTTAGACTTCATGTATGCATTACCGCCCCTACCCCTCCTCGACTCAGATTACGTTTACTGGCACATTTATTTTAAAAATAAAAATGCATTTTTGGTGTATAGCTCGCACCGTCTGCATATGAAATATGCTAATAGTGCCCTGATATAATTCTGGCTGAAGTTATGAAAACATGTCAACAAATGCAAAACAAGGAAAGAATTGTTATACAGAAACCGGATTTGAAAAATAATCTTTCTAACAACAACAATAACAAAAACAATGCAATATCACAAGTTAAATTAAGGTTAAAATGCGCAAAAGGAAACAAAAATACTCGCGAAACACATTTGCGTGCGGTATTCACTTTAATTAATGGATCTTCACAACTCTATGGAGGTGAACAAATGGTGTGCCACACAAATTAAATTTCAACGGAAGAGCAGAAATAAAAGACTTTATTCAAACACATCTATTTCTAACAACAGATATGTTGAAGGTGTATAATTACAAAATTGTCGTGTCTCCTATCGTAGCAGGTACACACAGGGATGCTTTGTAACGCAGCATAGAAGTATTGCCGCATAATTACTTTTTTTTTCGTTTATGCGGTGATTTTCAACGCATAAACAGAGCGACCGCGTTTATGCATAGAGCAGAAATTTCTTATATGGGGCGCAACTGTGCCTTTTTGCCACATAGAGGATAATTTGAACCATTTATTATAAAGCTTAGAAACATAGTTCTAACATGTGAAGAAAACGATGGTGATGACGTCGATGATGATGATCTTCGTCCATTTCGAAATTTTATAAAATGAAATTCTCTAGAATTGTATTATAAGTATCATTCACGTGTGTTGGGTAAAGATCGCGTGATCCAGTCCGAGTGAAATATGCACAAGGGCGATAACGAGGCTCTGCCGAGTTACCGCCTAAGTGCATATTTCACGAGGGCTGGATCACGCGATCTGAAACCAACATAAGTGAATGATACTTTTTCTTGCATACCCTATTTATTTTGCGCATTTTGGGGTATTTTCCGGTAATTTTTTCTTTGCACTACTTTTTATAGTAGCGGAGTGATATACGAGACATTCCATCGTTCATTCATAAATGCGTAAGACGTCGTGACGTCATATAAGGCGCGTGACTCATTCTACATGGGGGTGTAGAATCAAAATTTCCTACATGGGTTAAAACACCGGATGACCTGATCTGGTATGCAAGAAATTTTGGTGCCAAACTATTGAACATTTTTACAACCGTGCTTATTCTAGGTAATTATAACCACCGCCCCAACCCCGGCGTTGCAGGGTCTTTCCTAGGGATTTTTTTCAAAACCCCGTATTCCCCATGATTGGGTCAACGGTTAAAAATCGCATGTGCATTACTTTGGACTTACTGCAACGGACATAAAACAAGTAACATTTGGAAAAACGTATTAAACGTTTTTCCAGATAAATCATTTGGTTTGGTTCACAATTAAACCGATCTTACTAAATCTATGTCAGAATTGACCTATCTACATGTAAACGTTTAGTTCAAAGCTTGTTGTGGACACAAACAAACTGTATTGGTTTGGTTCACAATGTAATCGATATTACTAAAGCTTTATCGGAATGTATCTCTCTAAACGTCTGGACACAAAAAAAGTCCTATAGTAATGATATTACACATGTATCAACCACGTTTACTTCATAAGATGTTGTGTGCAAGAAAACTAAGAATGATACACTATCGTTTTATATCAACGTTTAATTCATAAGATGTTGAGTGTAAGTTAATTTAGAATGATACACTCAATGATCATTTGTATTAAACAATAAATTCTCAGTAAACATGTTAACACTGAGTTTTGTGTCTTTATCTGAACAAACAGAAGGCAGACATACACATTTATATACTGACCAGGATAGAGGGATTGATATGAAAAAAAAACACATGTTCATTGATATCGTTTTATATCAGTACTGGTACATGTTTTAATTTTTTTTATGCGACAAAGGTGTGCCTTTTTCCGCATAAACGAAAAAAAAATTGTTTATGCGGCGATGCTCCTGTGCGGCGTTACAATCCTTTTGTCCGGCGGCGGCGTCCGGTAGTCCCCCAATCTTTAACATGAAACTAAATGTTGCCTATAACTTTGAAAGTACTTGGCCTATTTACAAAATACTTGAAATATATCATCTACATGAACAAAGGAATCGGAAACATCAATAAGGATAACTCCTGTTTAACTATTTTAGCTATGCCCCTTTCAAATGCAACATTAACAAGAAACTTGTATTTTGCTTGATTTTGGATAGTTTTTGCTTTCAAATATTATCTTTAGAAACAAGGAATGAAATGAACTAAATATGGAAGATATTTTAACAATCGATTGCATTGAAGTCACATGTTGGGTGTCTCCGTAATGTAGACTGCTGTGGCAAAGATCATAAAACTAAATCTGTAAACCAGTCTCAAATCTTAAGCATCTGATTGGCTGAAAAGGCGACCAGTCGCCATTTCAGCCAATCAGATGCTTGGGATTTCAGATTGGTCTCCAGATTTAGCTTTATGATCTTGGACCCTGCTAAATACTGAACGTTTAAATTTAATTAACCCTTCCCCAGATATTAATTTGTTTCTAATGCAAATTCAGGCAAACTTAAAAAATAAATTAAAATACAGTCTTCATTAGTTAATGGACTGTCTTAATCTAACTGTAACACTTGTTGTATAAAGCGTACAATTAATGAGAGTTTGTCTCATAAAATTTTCACAAAATTGTATTTCAACATGCATTTCCTGACCTAATGTGCAAACTACTTATCTATAAATTTAGTTTAAACATTAAAACTTCAAGATATGATAATAAGTTTAATTCCTAGTTACAATTTATGTTTCAGTAAGAAATTCCAAAATACAAGCCGTATAGCATTCCTTTTACCTTTACAATGTTCTAGAGTAAATAGCATTTTAATCAATAAAATCGATATCTTTAATAAAATTTCGACATTTTCTTATTTTTCTAAAACAAAAACTGTTTAGACCATCTTTAATGTACGTTACATGATGTAAAAAAAAAGAAAAAAAAAGAAAAACGATTTCGCCATGTGTTGCAATTATGTTGCATTATCTCATTGAGAAAAGTTGTGAATACATTTGAATTTTTATATCGTTTTCATTTTAAAGGCATAGGTTGTGCCTCGGTCAACATTTACTCCTATCAGCGAAGAGCACATCATTTCCAATTGCTTACTGGACAATGATACAATGACAATCACTTCGTTAGAGTTCGTTCATTCTTCTATATTCAATTCTGCGGCAGCCATATGCAGTCAAAGCAAGGACGGTACCGGCGTGGTTATACACACTGAACTTTAAAGTATTTCAAAAGGATATTTTGTTTCTATTCATTTATTGTGGTATTTTACATAACAATTGGAGGCTTTGATGGTTTCTATTCACTGTTCGCAAAAATATTCATGTACGCGTTTTCAAATGTATTTAATCATTTTTAGGAAAAAGAACAGTATGTGTACACTTAATATAGATCCGAAACTCTTTATAAGATAGATTACATTACCGGCGGAAACGTTTCGACCGAGGAAATAAATTACTAATCACTGATATGTATAATGCAATCAGGAAATACCATCAAAAATGGAAAATATCCTTAAAGTAAGCAGCACTGCGGCTGTCCACTTTCACCAGTACGATACGCGCAAGAACTGTTTACCACTCGTCCACTGAAACATGTTATCTTCTTTTACTATTCGGCGAATAACTTTCGCACGCTCGGAAAACTTAACAGTCCACCTTTGCAACGAAAACTGTCCGAAACAATCTACCTCTTCTCCGGATAGTTCTATTTCATCGAAGACAAAACATTTTCTTTTCTCAATTATATTTTAAAAGATTCATTAACCAGTTAATTAGAGTGTTAAAATAAATGTACTCACATAAACGAATTGCATTAGATCTCAAACTTTTCTCGTGCATTTTTACATTTTAAAGCGATACAATACAAATCTAACGGATAGTTATATACAAGCATTTAATAACTGACGTTTAATGACAGGGACACCATGAAATTCATTACTTTTCAGTTAAATTCATGTTAAGTAATTTTACGCATTTCACATAATTCAATATTAAGCATTTTGGAAAGTTAACATATACATATATGAATAAAAATATCAATTTTTACAAGTTTATACTTCATGTCCTAATATATTTAATAATAATAATAATAATAATAATAATAATAATAATAATAATAATAATAATAATAACTAAACTTTAAGTCCTACTACACTAAAACTCTTAAATAATAATAATAATAATAATAATAATAATAATAATAATAATAAATACCCACATACGTTTGAGATTAAGTCCTTCTCGATCGAATGAAAGTTCTACAATAGTATTCTCGAGCGCGTCAACGTAAGGTATGCATACCGTCACCTCTGGTCAGGCATAAACGTCATCGACGGTCTTTTTATCACGTTGACTGTCATATAATGGGTTGTTGTGATATAAAACTGGCTTTAAAAATGTCGGCTGCGCATGCGCAATGGCTTGACAGAGTTTAAAAGAATTAGTCGGTAATCAAATTATCCCATAATTAAGTCGGATAGAGGTATCGATGAATACTGTTAAGTGTTATATTAATACATGTTTTATTGAGTACGAAGTTAACGATGTACGAATCTATTGATGTACGCTAAATGACACGCTTAATGACATTGTTTTAATAAAGTTTGTATGTACTTGTCAAATATCGTTGTGATGTGGTATACTGCATTGCTCTTCCTATTTTTAAAATGTTAACAGAAACTAAAACACGTAGAGACCGCTAAAAAGGCTCTATGTGTTCGTATTACGTGTTCACAATCCTTTGAGCTCAGTGTGTTCACAATACTATGAGCCCAGTGTAATCACAATGTCTTGAGCCAAGTGTGTTCACAATATACGTTCGCAACATAATGAGCCCAGTGTTTCACAATACTATTAGCCCAATGCGTTCAGAAAATAATGAGCTCAGTGCGTTCACAATACTTTTGATACCGGTGTGTTCACAATGCTATAACCCTTTGTGTTCACGATGCTATGAGCCCCTATGAGCCATGTGTGTTCACAATACTATGAACCCAATGTGTTCACAATGCTATGAGTTCATGGTGTCTACAGTTCAATGAGCCCGGTGTATTCACAATATAATGAGTCCATTGTCTACACAATACTAAGAGCCCAGTGTTTCACAATGCTAAGTGTTCACAATACTCGGATACCAGTGTGTTCACAATAATATGAGCCGAGTGTGTTCACAATACTATGAGCCGAGTGTGTTCATAATAATGTGAGTACAGGGTGGTCACAATTTTTTAAGTCCAGTGTTCACAGTATAATGAGCACAATATTTTTTAATACCATAAGTCCACTGTGTTCTCAATACAATGAGCCCATTATGTTCAAAATACTATCAGCCCAATATAAGCCCATTGTGTTCTCAATACTATGTGCCTATTGTGTTCTCAATACTATGAGCTAATTGTGATTAAAAAGTCCTTGAAAAATGCTTAGTTGCAGAATCTTCTAGTAGGTACTGGAATGCTGTTAATATTATGTTGTCTAAATTTAAGTCCCCTTTTTGCCGCATTACGACGCAGAACGTCGGTATGAAATAAGTAATTTGTCCTATATAGACCGTCATGCCACCTTATTTGGGGTACGCCACGGGAAAAGGTGTCTTCGGTCATATTTTTTCAAATTTTTTAAAAATTGTTACAATTTTGGGAAATAATTTACTATTATCCTTTATTTTCAAATAACTAACTACAGATTTTTTACACATTTTGACAACATAATGGTATTTTTGCCGCGAATTACATAATACGAAGTAATGTCTTCTGCGCAACTTTTATGACGTCATTTTAAGAGTTGACGTCAACTGTCCGAAGGTACCTTTTCCTGTGACGCGCCCCATTTCAACAACACATACCACTATGAATAAGAAGCTGACATAGGACTTTTCTTTGCCAAGATAAAACAAGTCTGTATTGTGTGAAAGTCAGTTTTTATCAACAATGATTCGCCTAAGTTGTTGTCGTTTAACAACATCGTAAGCTGAGAGTGCATGGTTTAAAAAAGGAAAGATAGTATTTGAGAACGCCTTACTGCGTCGTAATGATACAAGACAATTTGCCATAAGAACCTAAATTTCTATCATAAAATATCCAGATACTACATATTTGACCATTTATGCCTTTATAAAAAAAAAACAAAAAAAACCATCAGGAATTCAAAACTATCGTACACCACCCGCTAACTCGTTACAAGAATTTTCCAGCTACAGCGGTTATACTGGTTTTTCTCTTTCGGCATAGAATCACAATAAATAGCCCTACCTGTCTATAAGACAAAAGAAAAATTACCATTCTAACGCACTAAATAAATTTCGAGCAATCTGATTGGTCAGATGGCGAAAATTTGCGACCGTTAAATTCCTTGTTTACTGTCGTTTGACGTTGACGTCATTTCCTGTTATGACAAACAATCCTGAAGAAGGCATATGGCCGAAACGTCGATGTAATAAAAATGTTGAAGTTTTGACCTCTATTTGTGATTTATTTAACTTGTTTACTGTCGGTAATCTCACCGACGTATGGATAATCGGGTTCCCTTGGGTAATACCGTACCGTTGTTTACTATACGGATAAATAGAACATGGTAGATCTACCCATTTAACGTATGGAATGAGGCCCGATTGAGGGTAGTATGGAAGAGCGTTAGAATAGGAATAACCATGCCGTAATTTTGAAGTTTGCGACGGTATACACAGATTTTAATGGTCTTAAATCATTTTAACGGCTCAGGCTGCGCCTTCGCCGTTAAAAATATTTGCGACCATTAAAATCTGTGTATACCGTCGCAAACTTCAAAATTACGGCATGGTTATTCCTATATTATTACTCATGTATAAGCCGCACTCTTTTACTCGATTTTATCGTTTGAAAAATGGACCCGTGATTAAAAACGTTTTCACTCTCAACTCATTTGAGCATGAAAATTGGATGTTTTCTCCCTTTATTATCAAAACTAAAACATTTTCAACTGAAAACATGACATAATTGATCTTGATAACAACTGTAGAAAAGACAGTTATTTCATGTTTGTCAAGGCTGTTAATTTTAAGTTTGAGCACAGAACAGAGTTGAGCATTAAACAAATTTTGAATCACGGGACCAGGTGATGTCGTCAATACATCAGTATTCCAACATTTGTTAATTTTGAAACAGGCCTACATACTATATATTGGCTCCTTTTGGGAGAGCGGTCTATACTCATGTGAGGCCAATACATTTGCATTTCAGCATTTGTTTAATTTGAAACGGGCCGATATACTGTTTGTGGGTTCACCGGACTATACATGAGCGATTACGGTATGAACAATATAACCCATAATGAGAATATTGACTTATCGACAATTTAGATCCTGGTCAGGTTGAAGACTCACGTGGTCAATATGGGATCTTAACTGTTTCTAGATGCTGTAAGAATGCTTCTCTGACTGAATGGCTCCTGATCAGAAAGCTCCGATTGGCAGACTGATCTGGTTTTTCACTGGCCAGCATAAGCCATAATTATCCTTATTTTTTCATGGTTCGTCACATTTTTTTATCACAGTCACTGTCAATGATTTTATTATGTTCATATGTCGTATGTCACCTACATATCAAGATATATCACTCAGTTTTAAACTTCAGGTGAATTCTCATACATTCTAGTCGTACACACACTTTACGGACAGTCTAACAGATCATGCCAAAGGCCAGAGTAAGATGGAAGATTTCCAGATACGGGGTTAGCTTTGAACTGTCATGTGGTAGTTATATGATAAGTTTTATTTTTCTAGCTAACATCCCCATGAATATTAATTAAAACTGCCCCAAAACGGGGTTCAATCAATCCCACTTAACCACCTCTGATTCCGCCCCTGACACCAGACAACCCACCGGTAAATGAATTGGCATTTATGAACAGAATGCATCTTGTATGTACTGGAATGTACCAGTAAGGAAAAAACCGAGGAGACACTTAGAGCTATAACTGTAACCACGTGAACGCAACCTTGTCAATAAACGTCGCAACACAAGCGTAAAGCCAACAACATCAGACGACAAAATTCAACAAAATCAGCAATCTGAGTGACAGATTAGTAGGCGTTAAATATTAAAAACTCCAATTAATTTTCACTTAACTTTAAACTGTGCACGGCTAATAAATCCAAAACACGATTCATTATTGTAATGACTAAGTATTGAGAAACATAGTTCAACTTTTCTGTGTCGTTATGCTGGATTGTTTTGCACAGCTGATTTTGGTTGTAGCGTTTTCATACGCCGTAAAAGGTAAGAATTATTACCGACTCAAATTTCAAAGTTTTTTCTGTTGTTTTTTAATACTAAGGTTACTTTTTTTTCATATCACAACTGTTTACAGATGCGTTATCACGACCACGTGACACAAATATGGCGACGTAATTGATAAGCAGTGTCTAAGACTTAAAAAGTTTCTTTTAATGAACATATATTTGTAATTATATACTGTACAAGGACATATTTATTTTTTAACAGCTTGGGATGGCATAGAGTATAGAAATGGACGAGACTTCGTGCAATTATGCATGTATTTTTTGCTTGGAAATAAGTAGATAATTCGGGTGGCAAGAACAATTGATCCAAAATGCTTTTCCGTATTGTACACTTATACTGTATCCTTATACAATGGATGATTTAATACTGCATTGAATCATTTCCCATCACTACGAGCGCATAGTTGGATGTTGACATCCCTTTCTCTTGTGAATATGTAGCCCTCCAACAATTATTTCATGCCAAGTATTTTCTAAAGTAACTGCCTTTCAAAAGCTGACTTGATATCAACTTCCGACGCCGGAAAGACTCAACCCCACAGTGGTAAGCGACTAGTGATTGGTAAACAAAACTACATTAACCACTAGGCACGATGGACCTCCGTATGTACTGCAGATTTTACACCCCCTCCTTTATTAAGCAAATTCACCTAGCCATCTGGGCTGAAGGTTATAAAACTGAGTTTGGAAACCAGTCTCAAATCTCAAGCATCTGAATGGCTGAAATGGCGACTGGTCGCCATTTCAGCCAATAAGATGCTTGAGATTTGAGACTGGTTTCCATGCTCAGTTTTATAACCTTGGGCACTGGACCGGTTGCAAGATCGTTCCAAAAACGGTCCGTTTGGAGCAGTTTTAGGGGATTTATATAATAATTTCCAATTTTATGGCCAAAATACTTATGAAAATTGAACATAATTGCTGTCCAAGAAAAACGATCGAACAACCTCATTGAACCTCCTTTCGGTCAGCTCCCGACCATGGACGTTCATTTGCACTACAGATTTCATAGCCCCCCCCCCACCCTCCCTCATTAAATGTGTAATTTATAGGAAAGAAAAACAACAATCAACAAGCATAATCACTAAGCCATCAGGTCAAAAAAGGGGGATCGAGCGGTCCCCCTGAATCCCCCCGAATTATCCCATGGCCATGGGCGTCCGTGTGCACTACAGATATCATAACCATCCCCATTAAGTTTAACTTAGTATTTTTAAGTGATAGACACCAAACAAACAAAACCATGGTGGTCTTCCATCCTTGATGTCATGACATTTTGAATGTTAAGTGAAAGCTTAACAAATTATTTCTGCTGTTTTGGGGGCTTATTAAAAATCCTAAAACCACATGTGAAATTTAGCTTGACAATGTTATCTATCATGAACAACTATTTTAAAACTTTTAACAATGCCTTCATTTTTTGTTGACCCTGACTTAAACATTTAATGTCTTACTTCGGGGATTTGTTTATAAAAACAACACGGAAAACGTAATTAGACTCTGTCAAATATTGCAAGAACGATCCTCAATTTGACGCCATAAACGCCATTTTTTTTTCAAAAAATACTCAAGTTATTTTGAAAATGTAAACATAACACCTGTGACTATCCGCCGTGACAACAAATACAAACAAGCAGGTGAATTCTATACAAATGGGACTTACGTAGCCGGCTGTAACACCGTATAATCTGCTCCGCGAGGAGCTATATTGGGTTTCTGTTTACGGTAACAGCTTCCACGGGGTCGGATGCTAGACTTCCGGAATTCGGGTTCGTTTGCGACATTATCGACAATTTCCAAATTTCTTACCAAAATCTCCATGAAAAATAAAATATTGCCCCAAAAGAGGATTTGAGAAAAACTATTCATTCCCCACTGGATTCGCCCCCGACACCGACTCTTTTATACTGGAGCTTGCACCTCCTATCGAATATAGCTTCCTACTAACCCGATGGTATGCATGAATTCTATTAAGATATACCATTTGTTTACAAAAATATAAAGCGTTTCAATTTATTATAGAAAATACCTTACTCTTATAAGTGTCCGTCCCGCAGTTACATGTAAAGATGTTGTACCTAGCCGTGTTTGTATTTTTGTCCGTCCGTGTTGGATGGACGTTTTAATAAACATTTAAGGTTTTATGTCATTTTTGTTGAAAATGAAGAACTATCTTTTTCCACATCTGACCTGAATCAAACTATAATTTTGCGATTCACAGTTAAGATTTCGAAGTTAAAAGTTTCCTCCACAAGGGGAGGGATGACATAATGACTCTCGGATTTCGAATGACTTCTGTAAATCCGTTATTCAATTCTTTTGATTAAAAATAGGGCGCTATGTTCGAATTTGCAAATGCTTTGGTTCGAATAATGCTCTGCTACATTGATTACAAACCAAGTACAACTCTACGGGAAGCGCCTCAGATCACAGCTTTAGCCCTTTGGTTACCCACTATCAGGAAAGTATTTACACACAACATTTTGAAGGGGCGCCTCAGATCACAGCTTTAGCCCTTTGGTTACCCACAATAAGGAAAGTATTTACACACTAAACATTTTGAAGGGGCGCCTCAGATCACAGCTTTAGCCCTTTGGTTACCCACAATAAGGAAAGTATTTACACACTAAACATTTTGAAGGGGCGCCTCAGATCACAGCTTTAGCCCTTTGGTTACCCACAATATGGAAAGT
The DNA here is from genome assembly GCA_038501625.1 of Corbicula japonica. Lineage (NCBI taxonomy): Eukaryota > Metazoa > Mollusca > Bivalvia > Venerida > Cyrenidae > Corbicula > Corbicula japonica. The sequence goes on along the minus strand of JAZAYU010000358.1, from coordinate 413,640 downwards.
ATTTACACACAACATTTTGAAGGGGCGCCTCAGATCACAGCTTTAGCCCTTTGGTTACCCACAATAAGGAAAGTATTTACACACAACATTTTGAAGGGGCGCCTCAGATCACAGCTTTAGCCCTTTGGTTACCCACAATAAGGAAAGTATTTACACACAACATTTTGAAGGGGCGCCTCAGATCACAGCTTTAGCCCTTTGGTTACCCACAATAAGGAAAGTAATTACACACTTAACATTTTGAAGGGGCGCCTCAGATCACAGCTTTAGCCCTTTGGTTACCCACAATAAGGAAAGTATTTACACACTAAACATTTTGAAGGGGCGCCTCAGATCACAGCTTTAGCCCTTTGGTTACCCACAATATGGAAAGTATTTACACACTAAACATTTTGAAGGGGCGCCTCAGATCACAGCTTTAGCCCTTTGGTTACCCACAATATGGAAAGTATTTACACACTAAACATTTTGAAGGGGCGCCTCAGATCACAGCTTTAGCCATTTGGTTACCCACAATAAGGAAAGTATTTACACACTAAACATTTTGAAGGGGCGCCTCAGATCACAGCTTTAGCCCTTTGGTTACCCACAATAAGGAAAGTATTTACACACTAAACATTTTGAAGGGAGTGAGAGGTCAACATTGGTAAACAATATGATTGTTCGGTAGGTCATGACAAGTATTAATAAAGTCTCAGTGATTCAAAAGATGAAGCTTTTATTCGCGTAATAATTGTATACTAGTTCATGTCAATTAACATAATTCAAAATATTTACGCATGATAAAAATCAAAATACAAACTAATGTAGAGTTTATGCAACATATTTGCATAATGGCAGATATTGCGACCTTGATTTTTATTCATTTGCTGTGGGTTTTTTTTCATGTTTTGAACTTGAAACAGCATCAGAATGCCGGTGCTAAGATAAACTTTTGAGAAATGCTAAGGTAAACTTTTAAGCAAAATCTATCAGGTTATGAAGAAACAAATTGTAGAAAACAGTCATTAGTTGATCAAGTTCCTTTAAAATCCGTCTTCTAAGATTTATATTTATCGTCGGAGAGACTTTAGGACTTTTAAAGACACCCCAGAAGAATATTAGTCAGGTTAGCTGTTTGTGGGGTAGAGCAAGATACAGAGGACTCTCCAGTTTCAAATTAGTTTGTTTATCATCGCTACCGAAAAGACCAAATGAAGTACGTCTCCAGAAGAGTGTTAGTTATTTTAGTTTTATGAAGAATAGTGCAAAGTACAGAGGACTTTTCCGGAATCGTCTACAACTTTTAATTGCACGGTGTGTCAAAGGGTGAAAAAGAATGTGCAGTGCGACCGGGACTCGAACCCGGGACCCCTTGCTTACAGGGCGAGTGCTCTCCCGACTGAGCTATCCGTCCGCTTACACATCTTCTCCCCAGATAGTGACTAGATTCGTACCGTGACAAGTTTTTACAGTACTACACTGTGCCTCTGTTTACTTCTGTCTCACCCGAAAGACCGCTAGTAAACTTTGGTTGAAGTACACCCTTTACACCATAGATTAGGCTTTATTGCATGTAGATCCAAGTTTTATGGCACAGATGTGTCAGCTGATCTGGATCCAGACCGGTTGCGCATGTGTAAAGGTGTATATATGGAGTAAAGGGTTAAAATGGCTAACACTCTTCTGGAGGCATCGTTCATAAGGTCTTTCGCTAGCGACGATAAATAAATCTTAAGGTAGTCTAACTGTAATGATTTCCCGCGCTTTTTTCTCGAATGTCGGGAATACTCGGTTAACTGTCACTAACAGTCGACAATAATCGATGTTGTTTCGGCTACTATCGGCTCTGACGAGTAGCGTCGGAAGTCACCGAAAGCGAGCCGATGTTTGACGACAATGCTAGTGTAGGAGATTGATCGTATGTTAGTCACTCCCCCATCAAATGAGCCATTTTGCAACGTAATTATACACCAACGCACTTATTGTAATTTTAACATATCGCACTTATTACAGTTACTATAAAATGAGTTTGAAAAAAAAATTGTCATTTATAAACAAAATTAAAGGTGACAACATATATTCTGAGCAAAACGAAAACTTACCTGTTTATAAATTCAAAACTTTTGTTCAGTGATTGTTTATATTATCTTTCATTTAATTTGTGGTATTTGCACATTTATCTGGACATTTGATAAAACAGAAAGATGTTATTTTCTCACAAAGGTCACGGTTATCTTTTCTTACCTAAATAATGATGAAATCGATGAGTTTTTTTAACATAAAAGATTATTTGACTTCAAAATTAATTTTTTATGGCACATATAGGTGGAAAACACGTTCTTTTTACACTGATGCAAAGAAATAAGATACAGTTACTTAAATATCAGTTTTTTGCAAATAACCTCTCTTTTAATTAAAAAAAGATCAAAATCAAACTATTAATTTGCCACAACCATGAACGTGTTTTTCCTTTTTTTTCTTTTTAAACCACTAGATACTGAACCGACAGCTTCCAATATAAACATTTTGGTGATTAAATTTCTCCAGATATTTTAACATTTTAAGGTAGTCTAACTGTAATGCTTTCCCGCGCATAAATTCGCGACGTCGTCAAACATCGGCTCGCTTTCGGTGACTTCCGACGCTACTCGTCAGAGCCGATAGTAACCGAAGCGGCATCGATTATTGTCGACTGTTAGTGACAGTTAACCGAGTATTCCCGACATTCGAGAAAAAAGCGCGGGAAATCATTACAGTTAGACTACCTTAACATTCACTGGTATCATTAATGTAATATGAGTTTTCCATGTTACACGTATTCATGCCAAGTTTTCATTTGGGGCGCGTCACGGGAAAAGGTATCTTCGGACAGTTGACGTTAATATTTAAAATGACGTCATAATTGTGAGCAGACGACATTATTTATTATGCATTTCGCGGTAAAAATACCATTTTATTGTCAAAATCTGTAACAAAATCACATATTAGTTATAAGAAATAGATTTATAGTTGGAAGTTTTTTCTAACTTTAGTAAAAACTAAATCATCACTAAAAATGTCCGAAGGTACCTTTTCCCGTGACGCGCCCCATTTTGGCTCAGTATATCACTCAAATTTTTCTTAGCTGAGACAGGTCTCTGGTTAAAAAAAATTGGATAAAGGTTTTTATATAAAAAACGATATATCAACAAAATGCACTTAAATGTTTAATGTTAAACTTGATATATTTTCGCAATTATTTAATGTCATCGTGTTATTGTAATTTGTATTTAACAAGACAACCTCATATCTCAAGATCCCTACATAAGAACTGAATGTCATTTCACGTCACTGACAAATACTACTACTAATTACACAATCATTGAAAACGTGTTAACCGTATACGAAATGGAAACCACGATTTAAGAGCACCGAAGTGCGATTGCTTGAACTTCAAAGCACACCTTTTCATGTTGTCCTTAGTCTGAATTAATGGAAAGCCGGTCAAGAGCGAACTGTAACATTTGCGATCACTGTACAAATCATTTGCGATCAGTGAATGGTACAGTCATTTGCGCCCCCACCCCCCATTCCCCCCATGCGACCGGTGTAGTGTACAGTCTCATTAGCGATCAGTGTAGGGTAGGGTCACTGGTGCGATCAGTCAAGGGTACAATCACATTCGCGACATGTGAAGGGTGCAGTCATATTTGCTGTCAGTGAATGGTACAGTCGCATTTGCATTCAGTGAAGGGTACAGTCATATTTGCATTCAGTGACGAGTACAGTATCATATGCGATTTGTGAAGGGTACTGTCACATTTGCAATAATTGAAGGGTACTGTCACATTCTCGATCAGTTGTAAGTGATCGTTATTATGGCTGTTTTTTTTTTCAGGAGAATGTTTTGGCAAAGCCGACCTAGTGATTGCTGTGCCCGGTAGCCATGCAGTCCCTTACTACGATTTCTTAGCCTTCGAGGGCAAACTTATCGACTTGCTACGGTATTTTGCCATTGAGCCAGAGCATTTCAACATCGGTCTCATTCTGTATGGTGAACATACTGTTACCATTGCAGCACCGCAGCCGTTTAAAACCAGAGTCCAGATGAACACCAGGGTGACGATGCTTGCGGCACGCACCTTACACGCTCTTAAAGTAAGTGCCCTAAACTTAAAACATACAAAGGTGTAAGCTTTTGATGACTGTGTTATACCGAGTCCAAGCGAGGCTTGCTTAAGGTAGTCTAACTGTAATGCTTTCCCGCGCATAAATTTGCGACGTCGTCAAACATCGGCTCGCTTTCGGTGACTTCCGACGCTACTCGTCAGAGCCGTTAGTAACCGAAGCGACATCGATTATTGTCGACTGTTAGTGACAGTTAACCGAGTATTCCCGACATTCGAGAAAAAAGCGCGGGAAATCATTACAGTTAGACTACCTTAAAGGACTAAACTGATTTCATCAGTACATCATTTTCACTCTTTTGTATGAAAAAAATTATTAAATTATTTTCACGCATTTAGAAACCACTGACATTTAATCAAGGTGGGGTAAAACCAAAAGTCACAAAATTGTCGGTAGTTGGTATATTCTCCGTAAACGAACATTCATTACTCATTGTTTAAATATGGATTTTTAATTAATTTTTAACAATTGTATGCAATTTTGCGATTGTTTACCTGTTACACAGAAGTTTTTCATCAGTTTTTGCATGTTTCAGTATATCCTATATACAAAAGCTACGGTCAATTTTGTGACTTTTGATTTTGCCCTCACCTCGAATAAATGCCCTTGGTGTAAGAACCCAGGCAGCAATTCAAATCTCTCAGAAAAAGAAGTGTAAATGGGGCATCGTATTATGTTTCAAATTTGATGACTGTACGCCTACTCTATGCGGAGAAATTAAACTTTTTTGAGCGATGTAGTTAGAACATTGGTTAAGTGAAGGTATAGTTCGCTTGTTCATGACTTGCTATGTTAGTTAACCCTCCTACTCCGTCTATACGCTTTTTATTTCATGGGCGAACAGTGAAGGTCTAGATCTGCCGGCATACCCCTGCTGTCTGATCAAGATCTGCACAGGTCGTTTAGATTCAATAGGTTATTCTTGACCGGGAAAAGAACAGTGTATATCCTGATCAGACGGCAAGGATCTGCATACTGATCTAGATCTACACTGTTTAACCATGTGACAAAAAGCGGGTTAATTTCATTTTATGTGGATACATGTAGTAGTCGACATTTGCAAAGATAACGGTGTACAATGTATTCTCAATCTTGCTGACTAATTATCGTAATTAAAAAGAAAAATGACACAAATTAATCTTTATAATAGTAATTTATGATTAATTTCTTGAAAATACTTGAATTAATTACATATAAATTTAAAAGCAAAAGTGCAAAGAATTGTTTATATTAGTGCTTAGCTTCGCAACTATATTCTATGTCAAGGCTACAGTCCTAGTTCATGGATACCACGGCACTACAGTATTATGTCGGAGCTCCACTGTCTTGTTGTGGATAATATGACTGCGTTGCCCCCTGTCAGAATACCAGAATATATTAGGACTCCAAAGTTTTATCAAGTGATAGTAGGTCCCAAGTATGGCATGCGGTTAGCACAATAATTACTTAAACTATAGGTTTAACTGTTAAACCCATAGTTTAACAGACTTAAACCCAGGGTTTAACTGTTAAACATATAGTTTAAGAGTTGAAACTATGGGTTTAAGAGAAAATGTTACAGAATGTTACTTAAACTACAGGTTTATCAGCTTAAACCCTATGTTTAAGTGTTAATCCTATAGTTTAAAACTTTAATCTATAGGTTTAAGAGATTTTCGACAAAGTTATATTAAACTATGGTATTAAGAGACTTAAATACATAGTTTTAAGTGAATTTTCTTTAAACAGTTAAACCTATAGTTTAAGTAATTATTGTGCTAACCGCATGCCATACCTAAGATTATAAAACTGAGAATAAAGACTTGACTCTAATCTCAAGGATCTGATTGGCTGAAATGGAAACTAGTCAATCAGATGCTTGAGATTTGAGACTGGTCTCCAAACTCAGTTTTATAATATTTGGCACAGGACTAGGTCGTTCTCTCCCGGAGAAGACCGACTCCTCTAAAGTCACATCAAAATGAGGGCAAGTTTCCTTTGTTCAGCCATTTGTATAATCATGCAGACAGCCCAGGAGCATTTTAGGAAAGGCCAATAGACAATTGTCCTATCTAATAGGTTTCTTGGTATCTTCTTTCACAAAAAGTGTTCTATTTCGAAAATCTACATGCCAGGAGTCCGTTTCATTGAATCAGGTGCACTTAATCCTATCATATTACAAAGAAAGGCGAGAGGCAAGGATTTCATTGTTACAGTAATACCATACAGACTTATAAATTAAAGTGATTTTAGACAATTAAAGCCCAAAAATTAAGGTATCCACAAAGATAGCATTTTACATGTACCGATAACCACGAATTTTTATGGCTACGAATAATTTTGCAATCACACTATACATTGTATAATGATAACCGATAAAAAAGAATACAAGTACACGAGTTTTTAGTTTGCAGAGCAGTCAGTATCGCTTGCTGTATTTTTCATCGGAATAAAAGTTGTTTTCTCTAACAGCCTTCAGGAAATAAGAAATGTACTATATCAATTTGAATAATTTATTTAAACTAAAAGCTCTAAAACCATATGTACGTATTAATCATGTTAATGTAATCATCTTGTGCAATTAGTTCAACGCTAATTGCCATATTAGTTCGTTTGCCTAGAGGATTTTCGTGCGTATATTAAACTAAAAGGGTAAAAACAACGAATAGACAAAAAATGATAAGTTAGAGTGTTTTTTCCCACCTAATATGCTATCACTTTTGCCCTGAGCTCAATAATGAGTGTTATTATTCTGCATTATATCGAACAAATAAGAATTGAATAATTTTATATTATTTGAGGATGTCCTCGGCGAGTCAACCACACATCGTCGAAACACAATAGCTCTAAAGCGACATCATGGAATAGGACTGTTGCTCGAATACAGCACTTGATCGACGTTACGTTTTAGTCGAATGTGGTCAAAATTAGTCAAAACGTCTGTCGAAAGATTGAAAATAAAAACACAATATTGAGCAAGAGATGAAACCGGAAGCATATTTATAATTGTGGATTTGTTCGATTTAAATAACAAATTATTTCCTGCTTTAATCAAATAAGTTTTGCACTGTCTCTGATATGTGGAAGTCAAACAGTCTATTCTTATCTGTTCATCAGAACTGAAAGCCCATTGATATGAATACCTAATGCCGTACCAGGTAAAACTTGCTCAGCAGATGCAAAGATTTCTAGAAAGAGCGTTCTTGTGGGTCAGACTCAGGAAAGGTAGATCTACATGATAATGTTTATCTTTCACAAGAAAATTAAATATTGCTGCCCAAAGGGGAGGGGGTGTTCTAGAAACCCTACTGAACACCCATTGAACTGATGCTTACGCTTTAAGCGAAACTGAGTGCTATGAACACTAAACTCTTACTTAATAAATTAAACTGGTAATCAGTCGTACTAAAAACTTTTCAGTAAAGTCTCGGAACATTGTTCACATGTACAAGTTTCTAATCAAACACAACTTGACAACGATAATTTTTAATCAGTTATTGCAATTTGCTATGGTATAACACCAATACAGAATATACAACAGAACAGAATAGAATAAGTTAGCATAGAACAGAACTCTACATAACAGAAAACCACATAACTTCAGAATATGCAATTTTTAATGAAGACGTGCAAAAATGACGTGTTTCACACAAGTTTGACATGTTAATTCACTGTCATTGCAATTAAACGATTAAATGACCTGCCATAAACTGACATGCGATCTTGTATTTTAACGCGGCCTTAATTAGCTTTTATGATTTATCATACCTTGATATTCAGCCAAACAGTATGGTGTCTGATTTTTGCCATTTCTTATGTTCGTGTCGGCGAGGCGGAATGTCGAAGAGAAGAAAACATGAAAGGTAAAAATAAGTTATCTGAAAGAAAAAATAAGTAAATGTCGTAATCATTTAACGAGTGAGATACATTTGTGTTCGTGTCGCTGGGGGTCGAAATGTAAAAGATACGAAAACTCGAAAAGTCGAAAATTGTCGTGCCTTCGCCTTTCGAGGAGAATACACGAAGGCCGACAAAAAGAGGGCGACAACAAGAAGTTTTTATATCCAACGACACGAAAGGTGATTACTACTGTAACAGAAGTTCGTGTGTTTAATTCTAGAGTTTCGTTATTTCGACATTAATGTTTTTACTTTGTGTTTTCGCTTCGAAAATCAAAAGGTGAACATGACAAATAATCTTAATTTGGACCTTTCATGTTTTCGTTACTTCGAAACCTCGTCTTACGACACGAACACACGAACTGGCAAAAATCAGCCACCATAAAACAGTTTTATTACATCATGTCTTATGACTTTTCTAGACCCGGATATAGAACTAGTATGTTTTAAAAATGGCGGTAATTTTATATGCAATTTTATGTGCAAACATGTCATGTCGGAATATCAAGATGTTAATAACCGATTGCAATGGTTCTTTAGGCCTCCTTGTTGGTAAGATTTGGATTTAACCCAGAGACCACTTAATAGTTTCCTATTGAGTTACAATATAAGATTTGGTCCTCCTGTGATTGAGTTTATATGACTTTTTCCAAAACTACCACAGATTTGCAAAGTGGCACTCTTGGGCAAAGTAAAATGGCCAGAAATCAGATTTGGTCTTCCTGTGATTTAGTTTACATGACTTTTTCCAATACTACCACAGATTTGCAAAGTGGCACTCTTGGCAAAGCAAAAATGGCCAGAAATCAGGGTCTTCACCAACTCGTTCTCTCAGCATTTTAAACCGAAAGTAATCACCCCCAGAATGTATACAAATATTCAACCCAAAATAAGAAAAGTACCAACTTCATTATAGTGCCACTATTCACCTTTCAAACAATGTTTTAACAATCATTTTTATTTTAAAGTATCTAATCATTTTACATTTTTAAAAACAAAAACTTATTTTTATTCTCTAAAGTTTTGGCCAATGAGTCTTTGAAAATAAAGCAATCTGAATCGTCCCTAGACAAAAATGTCCAATCTGCGACAGGCTATTCTTTTTACTGTCCTCTGACCTCCAAGTGTAACATTGACATTAATGAGTGAGCATGGTTAATGAAACAACACTTAATCTATGGTGAACACTGGAGTGAAGTGTAGGAAACTTTCTTTGATGGATTGCTTACACACGCTCTTAATATTTTTCATTATAAGCTTACTGATCTGCATTTTCTTTGCAGCTAGGACTGAAGCAAGATTTAGCAGGTGCGATCCGAGAGATCCGTCACATGTTAACGAAGCCACCAGATGGGTATGACTTGGGCATCCTTCGTCCCAACGCCATGAAAATTGGAATAATATTCGCCTACGGTCCTACCCCTCCAGACCAAGTGCAAAATGTTATAAGTAAGTTGTCTTAGTTGGGAGTAGAGTAATAACCAACCTCTCATCACATAAGTGACGTAACAAAACCACGTGGTGATGATAAGTATCCGTGACAGTTGCAATCTAATAATTTTTCTTTACTTTACTTACCCATAGTTTTTTTGTGATTTTAGAAGAATATAAGAGTTTGAGAAACTGTGTACTATTGGTTTTAGTGTCAAATACATGTCAGAGCTTGTAGAAAATATAAATGATACATTAATATTTAATTTAATACATTCTTGCTAAAAAATCATTAAATTTTATTATGTCTATACCTATATTCCACGTGCGCGTGCGCAATCTTTGCAGTTGACATAAAGAATGAATGAGTTCGAACATGTTAGGGGTTGTATAATGTCATTTTCTTTAAAGTTTAACGCCTTAATCATTCGATAAGGGAGGGAATTCCTTTGGTAAAAATTGTATGAAACAGTGTCATGCAAACGGTGTGCACATAAAATTCATAATGTCGTGAAATCAGAAACTACCGCGATCGTCTTTAATTGAAATATTTTTGTTATTTCAGCTGCGGCAACGAAAGCAAAGAATGAGGACAACATCTTGCTCTACGCTCTGATAGCGAACGGCTCGGCGGAAGATTTCCCGCACTTGGGTACCGACTACTGTCGGCTCTTCTCCATGATGGACTTCAAGACCGGATTAGAAGAGGCTATCCCCGATTTGGCCAGCGGAGTCTGCTCCTGTAAGAATACACTTTACCATTTTAACCGTATTATCATTATATTTCGCGCGAGTTTAATTATTGCGTATTTCGCGGTAGGCAGTGTACGTTTAATCAAACCCTATCAAATATTAACCACATGATATTTTACATAATAGAATAATACAACTGTGCGAATTTATGTCTGCGCGAAAATGCCGAATACCTCACATGTGCGAAAATAAGCCACCGTGATATTAATGATACAACAGTATCAGTTTTATTCGAAAGTACTATCGAGGACCTTCTGAGTTACCATTAAAAATATATGTCTTAGGGCCAGATGTCTCCATCTGACCAAAATTACGAACATCTGATAAATATGTGTGATATTTAATTGCTTTATGCTTTAATTATGTTCATTATAGGGGTGTTGTTTACGATGAATCTATTCCTCCCATTGATATATTTCAAGTACGTCCAAACTCTGACTCGTCTTCTCCGGCTTAAGATGACCATCTTTAGCTCCGGTCAAAACAAATGCAAACAATCTAGTGATCTTGTATGGAAAACAAATATATTCATCGACTGCTGTCAGTGTGAAGTAATATTTTAGAAGGGCCAGTACGTTGATTACGCTTAACGTCATAAACATGCTGTGGATGCACCTACATTCGTGGCCATAAAACATCGTGATTTTCCGTAAAACACCTAATAAGCATAAAACGCTTCGTGATTTTCCGTAAAACACCTAATGAGCATAACACTTCGTGATTTTCCGTAAAACACCTAATGAGCATAACACTTCGTGGTTTTCTGTTAAATATCTAATAGGTACATGTATAACACGTCGTGGTTTTCTGTAAAACACCTTTTGGGCAAAAACTTCGTAGTTTTCCGTTTAATACCTTCTATTCGTGGACCTTAATTTGTGGTTTTCCGTTAAACACGAAATGGGCGTAACGCTTCATATTCGTAACGTAATTATGATATTAAGCATAACACATCGTGTTGTTCCGTTTAAAACCTAATGGGCACATGGTTTTCCGTCAAACACCACTGTCATTCGGGGTCTCTAAATTCATGGGTCTCAATTTTCTAAAACACGTTGAAGTTCAATTTCTTTTTTCCGTGGCGGTTTTAATTTCGTGTATCGATCTGTCCGCGAAATCCGCGAAAACTAGTACCACAGGAAATTTATAATTTTACAGTAATTTTAGCGAAATAATCACGGATTACAGTGTTTTGATTACCTACTTGTACCTCGTTTTATAACAAAGATCAACTGTTGTGTTGAACATTAATGAGGAGCGGTGTAATTTGTGATCATTTCGTAATTAATATTGTATATTATGACAGATATGACGTTTTTGTACTTAATGTGAAAAGCACTTAAATTTGCAAAATACGAAGAAGATTCATCATACTGTGATATCATTATATTTTGTGTACCGGTTTAATTTTTGCATTTTTTTTTTGCGCCGATGTAAATGTGCGAATTTAAACCCCAGCTTAATTACATTGTAATATTATGTCTTAATAGAAAAATATAATTGCGCGAAGTTAAACCCGCGTGAATATATCATCTATGTTTATTTCCGCGGAAATTCGTCTCCGCGGAATAAAATGATGCAACAACAGTAATCATTTAAAGTTCTATTTGAGATTTTGCGCTGATGTTTCGCAGGTCTAGAAAAAAATTGGTTTTCTTGTGTGAAAACTACCGATCAGAAAAGATATATATTAAATAAAAACATAACTTTGGGGGGTTCGTTGAATTAAAAAACGCGTCATTTTTTGTTTTGAAAAGTTTAAGATTTATATAATTATGCTTGAGTATAATTATAATATAAACCGTATCCATTTACTATCCATGTCATTATTTTACGATAATCCATAGCAAATCGTTAATTGCTTGTCAAAAAATACAAAAAACAATCAAAAGAAACAAACTTTTTTATGTACAATGTAAATCAGTTTAATTTTAGCATTCTTTATGTTTTCTGCTCAATTATAGAGAAACAGTGAAATAGCATTGATGTGTTCACTGTTTGGATTGTTTATTTTCATTGGTTTGGTTTTAACGTATAACCTCCCTTTTCATTCTTCAGATTTCTTTGACGAGGGAACATAAAATAAAAAGAACATTAAAATTTTGTTTGTTTCAGTGAAATATCGTCACACGTGAAAATATCAGTTTTTGTTTCACTGAAACAAATAAACTACGCCACCAATTTCTGGTGTTTACTCGTGAAATAAAATCGATATTTCACTGAAAGAAACTAACTACGCCACTCGTTTAAATATCAGTTTCTGATGTTAACTCGATAATTCACTGAATCAACAGACTATCCCACTCTCGAAAATATCAGGGTTTTTTGGTGTTCACTCGTGAAATAAAATAGATATTTCACTGAAACAAACACATATCTTTAATATCGTCAGCATAATATATAGAGGATATTTGTGTAACAGTGTAAGATAGAAATATATTTCACCGAGTTCCGGAGTTCACGAGTGAAATATATTTCTATCTTTCACTCGAAAAAACAAATTTTCTTTTTATTTTATGTTTTTAATACAAAATTCGCGTGAATTTGACAGAAAAGTTGCAAGAAATGGCGCCAAAACCGCTACTTTATGACGTGACGTCATGACGTCAAATATACAAATTTGAGCCCGTTTTATAAACGTTCTCATTTAGTATGCTATGTGCGTTTAGGTACCAACGTGAAAAAAGTCAGTGAAAATAAAAATGATATTCCACTGTTTGAAAACAGTGAAATACCACTTTTATTTCACCGGGAAAATTCTATAATTCACTGAAAAGCATAAAATAATATAATGTTCTGTATATCTTCAGCTCTGGAGCCCACTCCAATGATTTCTCCAACAAACTGCTTCCCTGGTAAGTGCACATGTCCCTGGTAAATTCACATGTCTCTGGTATGTTCACACGTCCCTGGTAAGTCCACGTGCTCCTATTAAGTTCACATGTCCCTGCTAAGTGCACATGTCCCTGGTAAGTGCACATGTCCCTAGTAAATTCACATGTCCGTGGTAAGTTCACATGTCCCCGATAAGTCCACATGTCCCTGGTAGGTCCAAATATCCCTGATAAGTTCACATGTCCCGGGTAAGTGCACATGTCCCTGGTAAGTTCAGAATCATTTCTCTGGTATGTTCACATAAATTAAAATAACAGTTATTAAACAAACCCCTCACTAAGACATCCCCTCTTTAAGACCACTCCGATAATAACGATAATAAGTCTACTATTTTAAACTTCATAAATATAACATAAATATGCTTCTGTTGTGTGAAATTTGAGCTTCTCTAATTTAAATTATAACACACACATAAAGTTGATCATTTTTACCGAGCTTTTTAAATGATAAATATGCCTACAGTGGGATTGGAAACAGTACGCGACATCGCCTAAATTAACAATTTTATATGTTTGTCTTAAGGTGTTTATGACAAGGCAAGAAGAATCGGTGTGACGTGCCAGGTCGAGAACAACATGGTGCAGCCAGATCCTAACAACTGTGCCTATTACTACCGCTGTGAATATTTCGACACGAGCCCCATCCGGTCCCCTTGTCCCCTAGACACCTTATTTGACCCGCTAACTGGTGTGTGTAACCAGAAGGAAAATGTTGCGTGTTACAACGACTTACGCTGCCCGACAGACAAGCCGATGCTCCATCCCCATCCCCTGGACTGCAACAAATACGTCAACTGCTTCAATGATTTTGTGCCGCACGTGCAGTCGTGCCCGCATGGCCAGGTGTTCGACCAGGTTTACCAGTCATGTAACATGACCGCCTTTGGATCCTGTATTACACCATTCAACAGCCTTCCTTAGCTTTTTTTTTTACTTTTCCAGAAACAGTGGATCAGCTCTACAAAAACATCGGGGTTCATTGAAACTTTCGAGTTCTTCTTATCGAGTTCTTCTTAATACATCACATAATAAACTGATATAATATCTTCCATAATTATTTTTCATTCAATCATTGCTGTCATCAATTATGTATAAGCCGTTTGAAAGCCGGTGAGCACGATACTTGAATTTGTGTAGATATTGAGTTGCGCTCAACCAGGGGCTGGGCAGGGAGAACAGTTATATGCACCTTCATCACTGCTCATGAATAGGCTCAAACAAACCGAGCCTGCAAAATCTTTATATTTGTCATGTTTATGGCTTCTGGATAACGTTTTCAGCGAAAGCATCACAGAGAATTGTAATCTGTTCCTGAAATAATTTATTCAGCGAAAACATCACATAGACTGTAATTTGTTCCCTAAATAATGTATTCAACAAAATTATCACAAATAACTGTAATCTGTTCCATAGGTAATGTATTCAGCGAAAGCATCACGGGCAACTGTAATATGTTCCCTGGATAATGTATTTAGCAAAAGCATCACAGAGAACCGTTATCTGTTTCCTAGATAATATATTCAGCGAAAGCATTAAAGAGAACTGTAATCTGTCCCCCAGCTAATGTATTCAGCGAAAGCATCACAGAGACTATAATTTGTTCCCTAGTAAATAATGTATTAAAATGTAATATCACAAAATTATCACAAATAACTGTAATCTGTTTCCTAGATAATGTATTCAGAGAAAGCATCGCAGATACTGTAATCTGTTCCCTAATTAAGGTATGAAACGAAATTATCACAGATAACAGTAGTCTGTTCCCTAGATAATGTATTCAGAGCATCACGGGTAACTGTAATCTGTTCCCCGAGTAATGTATTAAGCATCACGGGTAAATGTAATATGTTCCATGGATAATGTATTCAGCGAAACCATCACAGAAAACTGTAATTTGTTCCCTAAATAATGTATTCGGCGAAAACAAAGAACAGTTATCTGTGACCTATATTAATTTAGGCAGCGAAAGCACAACAGAAAACAGTAATATTTTATTAAGATCAAGAGAAAACTTGAAAACCAGTCACAAAAACCTGGCTTTTGATTGTCCTTATATGCGAAGGGTGGCTATACAACGTGACTTTTTTGATGTCACGAAATCACTCGCTTCAGGTAGGATTTTGCTTATTTCTCAAATGGTTACGTAACTACAAAAATATATGATAAAAGAGATGATTTTAATTTTAATATAGTAAATTTTCCGTTTTTAGACGGCGATGTTCCTCGTGCAACATCTTACGGGGTTTATATCTCACAGCTTGTTCGCTTTTCAAGAGCTTGCAACGATGTGAATGATTTCAATGAACGTAATCTGTGCATTACAGAAAAACTTTTGAAACAGGGTTATCGATATCACAAATTAAGGAAAACCTTTTGCAAGTTTTATCGCCGATACCCAGATCTAATTCATAAATACAGGTGCAGTTTAAATTCACTATTGCAACAAGGTTTTTCACAGCCGGTCTTTTATGGAGATTTAATTTACAAACTTAAGAAGATAAAAGGCAATTTTAATTTCTCTCGGTTATTCGTAAAAACCATCTGTAAATTTAAAAAGAAAGGTTACCAACATGATATTTTACAGCGCTCTGCAGGCCTGGTGATTAACCCATCTACAGTTGATTATTATGCTTACCTCTTTGGTTGCATGACGGTGGCAGGGGTTTAAGAGTTTATGAAGGTTTATGGGGAAATCTTTTCTTAAAAGAACCTAGAAGCTTGATTCGTTTCTTTTATCCCTGTCATCTTGTTCTTGCTGATTTTACTCCAGGAGCTCTTGTCTCGGTAAGATCATCGAGTATCCGCCCTTTGGCTTTGCAATGCTATTAGCTTCTTTTGTTTTATATGTTTGTATGCTTTTGCATGCAACATTGTTGAGCCGATGGGTGGGTTGGAGATATTTCACCAAGACAACTTGTACTTGTTTTGTAATACGAGAACCTGTTTGGGGCAAGTTTGAGGTTGGTGCACCCTAGAACCCGGTTTAAACCCCCAGTGGCAAATCGTTTTGCCACTGACCGTTCCAAGGCGGTAACCCCTCGGGTTCTCACTTTCGTTAATAGTTTGTGGCGTCCATATTGAAACTGATTATTGTAATACCATATTTTCTTTTCCTCCCTACTGTTTGGCTGTGTGGGGAGGCTGTGTCTGCTGGATGTGGCCATCCCTGATATGCATATTTCACTTGTTTTCAGTAATTTCTGGACCGATTTGGGTCAGATAAAGAGCACCGTACTCCTGTTAAAAAGCATTTTCATTGACATTTAACCTCTATTTCCAATCAGCTGCCGTTTGCCCAAACATTTAAAGACAAATTCACACTTTCAAACAAAATTTGTCTTTGAATGTTTGAGAAAATTGCAGCCGATTGTTGATGGATGTTAAATGTCGATGAAAACTATGGCAAGCGGATTGCACAATTAATCCGATATCCATGGTTATCGACCAATAACTATAGATATCGGCCCGATAACCATAGTTATTGACGATAACTAGGGTTACCGCCCAGTATCTATGGTTATTGGTGAAAACCCTAGATATCGGGCGATAACCATGGTTATTGTCAATAACTATGGTTATCCGACCAAAAACTATGAATATCACTGAAAACTATAGTTACCGACCGAAAACCATAGTTCCCGGCGTTAACCGTGGTTAACGGGCAATATCTAGGGTTTTCACCAATAACTATAGATATCGGAATTATTGTGAAACAGATATGGACGAAAACTGATTATTGACTGAGAACTTGGGTTTTCACAAATACATGTAACTATGGTTACTGGCCCGTAACCCTAGTTATCGCCAATAACCTGATAACTATGGTTATAGGACCGATATCCATAGATATTGGTCGATAACTATAGATATTGGATTTCTTGGGCAAACCGCATGCCAAACAGTTACAATGGCAAGACGATAACCTAGAATATTGATTTATATCTAGAGTTTTGTGTCAATTGCACAATAAATCCGATATCAATAGTTATTGGTGAAAACCCTAGATATTGCCCGTTAACCACGGTTACCGCCGAGAACTATGGTTTTCGGCAGGTTACTATAGTTTTTGCCAATATTTATAGTTATTGGTCCGATATCCATAGTTATTGACAATAACTATGGTTATTGGTTGATATCTAGGGTTTTCATCAATAACTATGGTTATCGAGCGGTAACCCTAGTTATTGTCAATAACCATGGATATCGGATTAATTGTGCAAACCGCTTGCCATAGAAAATGCTTTTAACAGGAGTAAGGTGCTCTTTGCCAAAATTGATCCAGAAAATACTGAGAAATAAGCACACATCTACCTGAAGTGAGTGATTTTGTGTGTGCACGACATCCAAAAAGTCACGTGGTATAGCCACCCTGTTATGGGTCTTTTGGAGATTGTCCTAAGTTTCAACTTATCAGATGCTAGAGACTGGTTTCCAATAACAGTTTTATGATATTGGGCACAAGTAGACATGGCGATTCAAGAAGCAATCTCCTTTTTACCTGAAGTTCACTCTTGCAAACATACCATTCGCTAGTGTTGTTTTGTTTTGAAATTTTTTGCTTACATCATGCATTGTGACAACTTAAAAAACAACATTAGATTTCTTCTAGAACATGCAAATATTTTCAAAGATATATGTATTTCATTTGTTGTCTGTCTTATTCCGGACACTTTTATTATGTTTATTAGACGAAATGTCTACTTCGCACATACTTCTTGTTAAATTCCCCGACATTTTGCTAATGCGCAATTCTTGAAATTTCCGGAAAAAAATGCTTTTGTTTTGTTCATACTGTTGTTAATAAACTGGCATTATTTGAATAACTAATTAATATGTAATTCGGCAGCCAAGTCATTTAATTAGTTAATAGCTGATGCCAAAACAGAATGATCGGAAATGGAAATGAACAAAACGCGATCTGACGTTAGGAACACAAAGAGTTAAACGTTTCATGATAACGGAGCTTAGGGAATTCGGTTTGGTGAATCAACCCAATTATTCAATATGATAAGGCTCTATGAGGCTATTTGCTCTTTGTGTTTGATCATTTATTATATCATAGAGAATATTGATATCAGGATATTATGGCGACAGAAAGGAAACCCTCGTTGCTCTTCATGACTGAAATTGGAGGTACGTCATTATTGCTTATAATTATCGCCGATTTCCCGATTGGCATTGTTTTTCTCTGTTATTTCGGGTCCATCCTGAATACTAAAAAATCACCAGTATTCGCGAGGTGCAAATTTTGGTGGAATTCGTTACCATATTGGTCCACGAATCTACAACCAGCGCGAAATAAAGATAAAGGGCATAAACGTCGTTTGGAAACTTAAATAGCAAGAAACTGAGAACCCACGAAAACGGTGTCAAACGGAAAACCACGAAATTTTATGCCCGCGAATATAGGTTCATCCACAGTAATTTGAAATTGCTTTTATATATAAAATGCTAAATTGTCCGAACGTTGATCAAACAGCATCTTACATCAGTGATACCGTAATGGAACCTCTGTGTATTTTACTCTTGCTTGCAGTGGTAAATATATTTTTGTCAATTTTCTTTTCTAAATCTCAATTCTATGATATAACGTAAATTTTATTTTGAAAATACTGGTAAGACTTAGTGTTTACAAAATTATCAGATATTATATTTTTAATATAGAAAAAAAACCATCTCAGTCGCGCTGTGCAATTTGAAAATTCTTCTTGGGAAGTTTACGTCATTCCGTCTTATTGTTTAACAGATGCCATTGGTTATTAAACATTTTGCAGGAATAAATATATTATGTGGTCAAAATTTGAATCAAATTATTAAATGTTTAGCAGAAAATAAAATATAAACGTTTGTAGTGCTTAAAATAGCAATATCAACCCATGAAAATGCTAAAAATATTAGCGAATACACATTAACCGAAATGAGAGTCTTCCAAAATAATTTCATCTTTTGTGCCTGCAAAAATAATAATTGTAACTTCAAACATATTTGTGACTGTAAACGTCTCTTTTTATCTCAGGTTTCTGCAAACGCAGTGGACTTCGCACGTGAGTTATATTATATATTAAGCATGTACATGTATAATTTATAATTCCTATGCTAAAACCTGTGCTGAAACCACCTGTTAACAAAGATCATAAGTGGATATAGTGGATAGTGGCCATATTGCATTTGTCCCAATGACTGAATTAAGGAACACATCTGACTGTGAACAAATAACACCTGCCTTCAAAAAACACTTTTGATTTTTCTCCTGGGTGGTGTTTGAAGACAGGTTGGTTTGACTGTACATGTATTTTTTCAATTAAGTGCCTTTACATATACATGTTCTTGAATGTGCACTTTCCAGAACAATCAGTACTAACATATATTTTGTCGAATGGTGCGAGAGCCAATAAATACTAGAGTATGTAATCGTAAAATACAAAAGTCCAATTCTTCGAGAATACCTCGAATTCTGCTAGGTTTACACTATCTAGTGGAAAGTAGTTCTAATTCACCATAAATAAAATCCTTTTGTATACCCTTTCTTACACTAGCGAACGTTTACAAAATTTCATGCGTAGCCCCAAACTTCACAGCCATAGGTAAAAAAAAATTTAACAGAAATATTAGAATATATATCCAAATATTAATTCATTTTAAAGATGACATTTAAGGCTTGTGTTTAGGCATCTGTGAAAGTACCTGTTGCAGTGAAGACAATACCCGAGTATACAAATCTACCATTTCTATATCATTATTACCATTTTTTCGCGGTAATACGCATTTTTTCTATGAACGGGCTAAATCAAGCGAACTTGCATTCATTTCATATTTGTCGTGTTTGGTGGCTTTAAAAGTTCATTTTTATAGAACATTAAATAAATGCGTACAGAGAAGTTGCAATGCTGTTTGGTTTTGATAAAAAAATAAGTGTCGCTGTCGCTGGTTTTGGAATACTTTTTTCAGTTTCCGGTTTTGGAATAAATAGTCGCTTAATTTCCATACTTGATTTATTGCTTCACAAACAGCAATGTAATTAGTTATTTTTATGTTTGATATTTTCGACCTTGCGCTGTATTGTGTCGGGATAAAAAAAAACATGAATGGCATAACTGTACGCTTTAAGTGCGTTATAAAATGCTAAACAACAATAAACCGCTTCTTTTATTGTCACAGACAAACCACGCACAATAAATTAGCAATCAGAAAAACAATTTATTAACGCACTGTTAGGAATTTTATATAGATTATTAAATATTCATGAGATTCAACATTACTTTTAAATTACGGCACCTCAAACAATACGTCGATCGTCGGGCACCGGAATCATAATTTGTAGGTAAGTACTATAAGTACTTGGAACCGAATTTGTAGGTAAGTACTATAAGTACTTGGAACCGAATTTGTAGGTAAGTACTATAAGTACTTGGAACCGATGGCTGTGGAAACCTTTGTCCGTTAGGTCGGACTATTTCTGATTCACTTACCGATACTGTGATATTTCTATGCGCATGCTTTGTTGAATGGCAGACCATCATTCCAGCAGACTGGGCAAACCAGCAGAATAATAAAAATACGAATGAACACACTGAGTTATTCCAATCGTAACTATTAACTTTAAGTTATTATAATAGATGAAAAGGGAACTTTGAAGACCCTCGACCACGAAAAATATGAAAATATTTCAGGCTCGGTTTGATTGAGCCTGTTCATGGTCAGTAATGGAAATGCATATTACTGCCCACGCTGCCTAGCCCCGGGTTGAGGGCAACTCAATATTTAAACCAATAAACAGTACAATTTTGATCCATCCCAAACGATGGTATGCATATGGCGGTGAACATGGAACCTTCAATGCGGTATTTTCAGATTAATACCATTCCATGTTCAGCGGCGTATTTAGTTGTTAGTATATTTGAAAGAAATAACAATTATCTATTATTTTTCCATTACTAAAAAGTGTGATTTTGTTACACAATTTGCCAATATAATGCCATTTTACCGCGGAATGCATAACAAAAAAAGTATTTTGCTTAAAATAATGACGTCATTCCAAGTTTTCAAGTCAACTGTCCATACACACCTTTTTCCCGTGCCGCGCCCGATTAATATAGTGTGGCCGTACCACGTGGTTTGTGACGTCATTGTTCTGTATTACGGCAAGAAATAAAACATCGATTCAAATCTTCGAAGCCTTGTAAGTATTTTATTAGTTCACCATTTTCGACGAAATTTAGCCCATTCTAAGGGGAAAGCTGAACACAACCCACGGTTGTAAATAGTTTTGTCGCCTTTTGTTACTTTGTTCTGTGATTCAGGGCAATTACCGAAATTGAATGATAAAAAATATTACATCTTTAAGTTTTTGCCACGAATCACAGACAAAAGTAAACATAAGGCGAAAAATGTATTGACAACCGTAGTATGGTCAAACTGATATAGCACTTGCTTACAATGTTTTTCTCCAGCATGCGGAGGTAGACCAGCCGACGTATTCTTCGTATTAGATTCTTCCGGAAGTTTGACTCCATCTGACTTCCAGAAAGAACTTCGCTTCACCGAGGATGTGACCTCCATGTTCCAGGTCGAAAGCGATAAAGTACGAGTAGGAGTCTTAAGTTTTAGGTAGAAGTTTACAGTTATCAAAATTTTAATGTTAATATTTACAATTCAAGGGCGGATTCAGAGGAGGTTAAGTGGGATTGCTCGAACCCCCTTTTCCTCAGTAATAGTTTATTTCATTGGGATTCCATGGGAAAGTAATGGGGATTTCATGGGACAGTAGTGTATAATTTTCATGGGGACTTCATGGGACAGTAATGTATTATTTTCATGGGGATGTCATGGGACTTCAATAGGAATTTCATGGGGGTGTAACATAAAATTTTTATGGGGATTTAATGGGGCAACAATGAATAATTTTGACATAAATAAATTATGGAAGAAAGTTGGAACTATTATGTTATTACGGTAGTACCAAAAGTCTGCTTCAAAAGAACCCCTTTTCCATTTGTTTTCTAGACATTTTGATTCTGACCCTGCTAGAACATGTTTTCGAATATTTGAATTTTATTTCGCAAGATGGAACAACGACAGACCATTTAAGATATACTCTATTCCAAACAAATGTGTGCACTTTGTTTTTGGTGATTTTTCGTTAACTGCTTTTTTTATTAATGCTTAAATATTTGGTGTCGAATTTGATATTAAAATATTTTAATTCTGTAGTATTACTTTATACGATCTTATTTTAAATTTTGATACCAAATATTTAGGCATTACGAAAAGCAGTTAATCATAATCCACCGAAAACAAAGTGCACACTTTCTTTTGGAATGGAGTATATTTTGCTACTATTATTTGTTTATCATATTATTTGCTAATGCATCGCTCAAAGTTAGAATAGGAAATGTCGTTCAAAAGTTTACTTAAATTTTAATTGCATAATAATGTTCAAACAATATGACATATTTATGTTTCCAAATTATTAAACTGTTTGTGAAACACATCCATTTCATGTTTCCGAAATGAATTTACCGTAATTAACCTAAGCCTGGAGACATCATTATTTTTCATATAATAATTTCATAAAATTAACTAACTATTTTTGCCTCCCTATATTTTGGGACACCACCTTAAGCAATGTGTTTTTTATGTGTCCCAATGTTTAGGTACACTTTCAGAAACAGTAGTTTTTCGTCCCTATTTTTGGACACGAAATATTAAATTAAATATTAAATTAATTATTATAATTCATTTTAACTGCACAAACGTTTTCAGTGCTACAGTGATACCTCAGTTTGGCCTGGGCGACTACAAGGACCGCATGGATCTGTTCCGGAAGATCTCGGCCGTTACATATCAAGGGATGGGCACGAACACTGGGGAGGCGTTGTCGTATCTCCATGAAAAGGTACGAAAAGTGGTTGTCAAATCTCTAAATAAGGTACATACACTGGAGAAGCGGTGTTGTATCTCAATGAAACGGTACGAAAACTGGTTGTCGTATTTCCATGTAAAGTTCGAAAACTGGAAAAGCGTTGTCTTACCTTCATGAAAATGTGCAAGCATTCTTTGTATTATCTCCATGAAAAGGTACGAACTCTGGAGAAGCGTTGTCAAATCTCCAATGAAAGCTACGAACACTGTCACTTCTCCATGAAAAGGTACCAACTGTTTACAACATCGTAACGTCTCCATGAAAAGGTTTGAAAAGTGGTTATCTCAATAAAAGATACGAACAATGTAAAAGCGTAGTAGTATCAAGAAAAGGTATAAACACTGGAGAAGCATTTCCATGAAAAGCTTCGAACACTGGGAAAGTGTTGTTGTATCTCTACGTAATGGTACGAACTCTTTAAAGCATTGTCGATCTCCATGAAAAGTTACGAACTCTGGAGAAGCTTTGTCGTTTCTCCATGAAAAGGTACGAATTCCTAAAAGCATTGGCAGATCTCCATGAAAAGTTATGAACTCTGGAGAAGCGTTATCGTATTTCCATGAAATGTTACGAATTCCTAAAAGCATTGTCAGATCTCCATGAAAAGTTATGAACTCTGGAGAAGCGTTGTCGTATCTCCAGGAAAAGGTACGAATTCCTAAAAGCATTGTCAGATCTCCATGAAAAGGTACGAATTCCCAAAAGCATTGTCAGTTCTCCATGAAAAGGTACGAATTCCTAAAAGCATTGTCAGATCTCCATGAAAAGGTACGAATTCCTAAAAGATTTGTCAGATCTTCATGAAAAGGTACGAATTCCTAAAAGCATTGTCAGATCTCCATGAAAAGGTACGAATTCCTAAAAGATTTGTCAGATCTCCATGAAAAGGTACGAATTCCTAAAAGCATTGTCAGATCTCCATGAAAAGGTACGAATTCCTAAAAGCATTGTCAGATCTCCATGAAAAGGTACGAATTCCTAAAAGATTTGTCAGATCTTCATGAAAAGGTACGAATTCCTAAAAGCATTGTCAGATCTCCATGAAAAGGTACGAATTGCTAAAAGATTTGTCAGATCTTCATGAAGAGGTATGAACACTGTTTGTTCTGTTTCCATGAAAAGGTATGAACAATGAAGAACCGGTATTGTAGTTCAAATTTACCTTTGTCTTGGCATTTGGCCACTATCGACTTGGGATCAAAAAATCCAGTAACGACTGTTTTGCGAACTGAAAACGACATGGAGTATAACGTTTGGTAGTGTACTTCTATTATGCTGTTCAAACCCCAGTACGGTATTCGGTTCCAGCATGGTATTTGAACCTTGGCAAGGTAGTCAAATCAAAACATTATTTCGGACCCTAGTATTGTAAACGAATAACCGATTCTCACTCCTTTCTTTTTGTCAGCTTAACTGTCCCCCAATACTACTTATAGTACATTTTATTTGTTGTAGCATAGCTCATAACCCAATCTCACTAATGTCAGATCTAACAAAATAGCGTGGCGGTTTTTCAGAAGATGATTTTAATCAGATTGCTCATATTTAATAAAAGTTAAATAATGTGAAATAGTATAAATACACATTCATGTTAAAAAAAAACTCAGCGCGATATTTATAATATACACACATGCAAGTTTAAACTTCGCCAATAGTGTTTAAGTTGAGGATTTACAAATACATTTAAAGCTTTAAAATCGCTAATTATCTAAAACCTACATGTAGCATTAAAATATGCTTCAGATACTCGCACATGCTTTAAATTCGCTAAGCGTCTCAAACCTTAGCATTTAATATGTATGTTTTTGCTTAAAATTCGTAGAGTCTGAAACTTAAGCATTAAATATAAATTTGCTTCAAATTATCTTAGGGTTTGAAACCTCAGCTTCTTAATAAATGTACTTCTATGGAGTTAGACCCTTCGCGAGTTCAAGCATGTCTGTATTTGAAGTAAAATAAGTATAATTATATTAACAGCATGTTAAAAAAGCTATGGGTCTCAAACATATTTAGATATATTTCACTTGCTTGCACAGTTGTCTTTGTGAAATAACTCAACAGAAGTGAAATTACTTCCGCATACTTAATGTAGGTTTAATAAATATTATTCTAGTTTAGGGTCAACATAACTTAACAATAAGATGCAACAGTTGGTTAAATATGATGGAATGTTGTTTCTTGTAATTTTGATACGTGTAAAATCCGCATTCTCGGCGTTCTCGTGAGTTTAAAATCTATGAAAGACGAAGTATGAAAGCCGACGAAAACGATTAAATATTGCAGGCTCGGTTTGATTGAGATTGTTCCTGGGCCATAATGGACATAATTACCACTGTTCACGCCACCTTGTCCTGGGTTAAGTTGATCTTTATAAAAGTAAACAGTACCATCAGGGCAAAAGATAATAAAACTAAGACTGGAGACCAGTCTCAAATCTCAAACTTCTCAAACTTAAACATCTGCTTTAATGGGCTAAAATAGAGACTAGTCTCCATTTCAACCAATCAGATGCTTGAGATTTGATTTTCGCCTCCATTATTAGTTTAATGATCTTGTGCCCATTGCAGAGACATTGTTAACAGGATATTGTCGCTTGTTTCTTTCTTTTAACAAATATGTTCTTTTCGGTAAATAAATATATCTCTTAAAGGGAATGTCACCGTCAAAAACCCGGCTGGATATTCCGCATATTGCCATAGTATTGACGGATGGAATGTCGCAAGACATGCCCGCAACGCAACTATGGGCACATTAACACATTTTCTTGTTGGTGATCAAATATCTTTATCTCTTATAGGGAATGTCACCGGCAAAGGCACGTACGGATATACCGCATATTGCCATTGTGTTGACGGACGGAATGTCGCAAGACATGCCCGCAACGCTCCGAGAGGCACATTGACAAATTTTCCTGTTGGTGATAAAATATCTTTATGTTTTATAGGGAATGTCACCGTCTAAAACCCGGCCAGATATACCGCATATTGCCATAGTATTGACGGACGGAATGTCGCAAGACATGCCCGCAACGCTTCGAGAGGCCAAGGAAGTACATGATGCCGGAATAACTGTCTTCGTTATCGGTAAGCATTCGAACACAATAAACAAACAAAACACATAAATAAACAGGTAGACATTCAAAGAAAGTCTCCATGCGGTAAAAGCATTGCAGGCAGTCGTATATACTTTTTATATAATATTAAAATTATTTGTTGAAATATTTTGAAGCGATACAATTTTGAACTATTTACTATCTTGAATATGATCTAGATACAGGCAAAGTGCATAAAAATTAAAAAAAATAAATAAAGGGGTCTAACTTTGCGTTTTGAACTTGCTGTAATTGAAGCAAATGCTATTTTCGAGTTTTACAAAAAACCGTTTATAATGAGACCACCATTTCAATTTCCCTTGTAACATCACAAAGGGAGTGACAAGGTAGTTTTATGGCTATGTAAAACTATGACCAAGCAGATTTTATTGATTTGTATACCTCGAGATCTCCTTGCTATGTATATACTCTATTCCAAAAAAAGTGTGCACTTTGTTTTCGGTGAATTTTCATAACTGCCTTTCGAAAAGCCTTAATACTAAATTTTTAAATTAAAATTGATGTTAGATCATAGGTAGTTTTACTATAGAATTTAAATGATCTTATCTGAAGTTTAACACTAATATTTAGGCATTAATAATACATCACCAAAAACAAAGTGCAGACTTTCTTTTGGAATAGAGTATATTATGCATAAAAAAGCAACAGAATATTTTGCTGTACATAAGGAATTGGAACGCAAGTCGACAAAATGGAGCTCGAAGCCATTGCCAGCCGGCCAGCCAGTAACTATGTCTTTATGATTGATAACTTCGATGCCCTGAACCACATTAAGGAAGAACTGGCCATCAAAGCCTGCAAGGGTAAGTGTTATACTGACCCTCAATTGAAAGTTACCACTTTTACAGTAGCATTTACATCCATTCGGTATGACACAACAGCGTTAGTAAATTCTTGCTCTTTTATAACCGACAGGCTTTTTTTGGTAAAATGACAGATATTCATTCGTAAAGAAACATGCATCCATATAATGTATTCTGTTGTTCAAATGTCCAGAAAGGTTTTGGTTCAAAATATTGTCGTTGTTGATGTTTTCATTCACTCACAATTACTTTTACAGTGGAGGCAACTCCTCATGCACTACATAACACTGAAGCTCGAGTCGAGCAGGAGTTAACGTCCTTTGGAAGTGAGTATTCGCTTTTCATTTAACTTTTTGCTGAAAAATAGTGCGCTTAATAAACACACAGCTGCTACATTTGTAATCTGTCTCCAATGATGTTACAAACAGATTCAATCGATTACCCAACGTAATACTTTTCAGTTGTTCTTGTTTATTTTTCCATTTGACTTTTGCAGTATAATCTGTATAGACCATTTTCAAGATAATTAATACTTTAATGACACATCTTTGAAAAAGTTATTCCATTCACTAACAGGGTGCACTCCCCGCCATCCACTCGATATAGTGTTTGCTGTTGACACGGCGGCCATTGGCGTATCCAATTCCAAATTCGTTCTGCAATTTATTGGCACTATAAGTGACCATATCAACATGGCTGCCGGTGACACTACTATCGCGACAGTTGGAAATGGCTGCAGCGGGATTACAATCGGCGAAGAACCAGCTGGTGACCCGGGAAAGGTTAAACAAAGTCTGGCTTCCTATGAAGCGCCGCCTTTCCACCTTCTCATGCGGAACATGCGTCTCAAAGCGGCAGACGGTCGGAGTCTGTCGGATCACATCGGAGTTATATTCGTAACTGATCGGCTATCTTCGACGGAATTCCGAAAGGCTCAGCTAGAGATGATGAGAGCTCGGTTTCAAAAGACGGCTATCTTCGCTCTCGGAGTCGGCAATAAAGTAAATGAGCAGGATTTCCAAGGCCTTATCACCAATGGTGGTATTTACATGTCCGTGCCGACATTCGAAGACCTCGATGGCATAAGAGATGAGTTTCTATACAAACTATGCGTATTCGGTACAGAGTAACGACACTGAAGTTCTTCACAATTAACAAAAACAACGTTATTTAATCAATTATTTTTTATGAATTTGTGTTGCTGACTGCTTCATTTAATTCTTAGTCAGTCTATGCATATTTCTGTTATTTTGCAAATTAACCATTTAACTGAATGGAAAACATTGTAAATTGTGATCGGACTGCCCAAGTCGATCTGGATACAAAACTGTTTAAAAATGACATTAGTTACGATCAACCGGACAATGGCTAAAGACAATTGTTATGTCAGACAATACACATTCAACATTTTAAGACAAGGACAATTGGGAGTATCTATATTTTATTTTAAGACGAAACAATATAATATAAAAATCGCAAACAGATGGCAAATTTGTTAATAGATAGTACATATGTTAAAGTAAATTAAATAAAAGGCATAAACGTAATATAAACAAAACATCGTCATTTGAAAATATACATGTACGTATACGAGTACATTAATCGCCTCATTAAGGTCACCCTGAAATTAAGAATACCTCAATAATAAGACCACTTTTTCACTGCCCATCCCAAAATTAAAACTAACGCACTTTAAAGACAACATTAGTCCAGTTCGAGAACTAGTCTTTATTGCGAGGTTTAACTGTATATGCAGTAGTGGCTTTTCCTTGACTTAGCCTGTCCATTCATTGGTCATAGGTTGAAAGACGATCAGGTGTTTGGGCAGAACGGATGTGCCAGGACGGATAAAGAGAGTAAAGGATTATACAAGTATGCACATTATCTAAGGCACTGAACGGCATGGAAAAATGGAACAGTTTTATGACGGCAATGGGGCGCGTAAAAGTACCTTCGGAAAGTGACGTCAATTCTTGAAATGACAACGTTGAGCAAATGAAATTACTTATTATTAGGCCTATGCATTCCGCGGTAAATACAAATTAATTTCGGCAAGATGTGTAACAAAGTCGACATGAGTTATGAGAAAATAATAATTTCCAAATATAGTAAGAACTAAAATGTCGGAAAAATGACCGAAGAGTCATTTCCCCCACGGCGTGCCCCATTAATGAAAGGTTAAAGAGTATTTCCACACGGATGTGAGAACGAAACGTCAAACTAGTTGATTATCGTGTTTATTTCATGATGAATGTCAGACTGTGCCTAATTTTAGCCAAGCTAATTCGCTTGATGGGCAGTTATCGCAATGATATATACCAGTAATCAATATTATTTCGTCAGATCAGCGCGTGCAACTACCGTTAACTACGTCATATCAGTCCCTGAAAGGAATTTTCATTCATAAACTTACTTGATAAACCCTTATCCTTTTCCCATGAGATAAGCCCCTTTAGAAATCCCTCTACATCAACGTAATCGTTGAATAAGTGAATATAAATACTGATTACTGTTTTGTTTGCTTTTTGACAATTGATTGAAAACAAAATTCAGTATAAAAGGCAGACTGAAAACGAACATATCCGAAACTAATATCAAATACTGAAATTCAGAAACTTATATTTAATTTACTAAATTAAATTAAACAAACTAAATTTACTAACTTACTAACTAAATTTACTGACTTAAATTTACTAATTTTACTGAAAAAAGAACATAACTTTCGGAATTTGAATATTTTAAGTATAAAGAATAATTATCAACAAATTATTTACTAACTCGGAGCTTTGACTGGTTCAATACTCAAGACAACGAGGTAAGAAGCTTAAAATACAGTCTAACACGTCATAAAATCCATAAATTGTGTTTATTTTAAATAAAATTAAAAAGTAATTTGTAAACAAATTATATTTCGAAATAGAAATATAAAATAAGCAATTTAGAAAAAGCCGGAATCAGAAAACACAACCTGGGTTTAAATAAGCAATTTTCAAACAGACAACAGAAACAATTAAATGTAACAAAAATGAGAACTTATTGTGCCTTCCTAGTTTATCGGTGTAACCGCCAGTGGAGTAGCCTTATTAATGATAATAACTACATTTTCGCCCTTCTTTAAAGAACCATTGCTTGTTAAGAGGTGAAATACAAATTCAGGTTCGAATCTACAACCTCTGCATTTGTTATGCGCTATAGGGCTTCAAAGTGTAAATCGGTTTGCACTGGTAACCAGAAAAAAGAAGAGGCATCGGTCAGGTCTCGAACCTCGCATCTCTAGATTGCATGTGTTATTTTTCTATCTATCTTTCTATGTAAGATATAGACAATGTTAACATGTATTCGACTGATACGTTTAGTCGATATTTAAAATGTCTGATATATCATCGATTATTTTCAGATTACAAAACCAAACATGAGATGTGCAATAAACAACTTCTTACCAGTTCTATTTACAATGGTTATCTACAACGTAACACATATTAAAGGTCATGGCCGTTTAGTTGAGCCGCCATCAAGGTCAAGCATGTGGCGATACGGATTTCAAACGCCTATCAATTACGATGATAATCAGCTGTTCTGTGGAGGATATGACGTAAGCATTTGATAAAACTATTATACGTCAATTATGTTGAAAAAGTGGTAAATGATGTACTTTTTCTGTGAAAATGATACACAATTATTCAAATTGATATTATGATTGTAATCGGTATTCCATTGAGAAAAATAAAATGGAGTAACAATGACAAAGTAATAACCACTTTTCTTTAAGTAAGATTGATATTCACGAGTAATTCCGAAAATATTCCAAAACCAACTTAAGGCAATAAAAAATTAATTCCTAGATTCTCATCCCCGCCGCCCTTCGAAAATTACTCCGCCCCAACGTTTTTTATTTTGAAAAAAAATGAGATACGTCAAAATTTACATTACGATTACGAATCGGTAGAGTACGCAAACACAGTATGAAACATTTAAGTGTGAATCGGCTATTCATAGTCGGCTAGACGCTTATTTATCTTTGCAGTACACAAGCGTCACTAGAAACAGTGAGAAAGATAAATAAAAAATAAAGCCCACCCACCCGCCCCATTTTTCCCCAAAATTCGGATGAGAATCTAGGAACTAATTTTCTATTGCCTAAACTATGTCACTGTAAAAATCTTGTCACTTTTGGATAGAAGGTGTTTAAGCGGCCGGGATAGCTTACGCGGAAAAGCAGTCTTCCTGTTAGCGAGGGGTTCTTGGTTCGAATCCCGGTTTGGCTGTCCACCTTTCTCATACTGTTGCAGTAAGCTTATATTCTATACCTGCATTTTTATATGTTTCAGCACATATTGCTCACGGCTTAATGCATGTACATGTTAATCATATCAATTTTAGGTGCAGTGGCACCAAAATGGCGGCCGATGCGGAGTTTGTGGAGACCCGTACAATGGACCACGTGAAAACGAGGCTGGTGGTCGTTACGCAACAGGAACTATAGCACGCCAGTACACAGAAGGTCAAAAGATCGGCGTCTCTATTGACGTCACCACCAATCATGGCGGCTATTTTGAATTCCGCATCTGTCCAAATAACGATCCAAAAAGACAAGTGACTGGTATGTTATTTTATTGGTGCAATATGCGATGGCTTTTACAAAAATAAAGTGACAATGCATTTAAAGTCCAACCAAATATAAAAGGATTTTTAGGCTGTTTTTGTTCCAGGTTTTGACCTGTAAATTATCGAATATTTGATAAAAGGGGCACACCCCGGAAACGTGTGTCTTCAGTCCTATTTTGATATTTTAGTAGCTAATAAAATTATTAAGACAAAAAGTAAAACGATCTTTTTTTTCATAACTAATTGGAATTTTTGTTACACATTTTGACAATATGACGCTGATTTTGACCGCGAAATGCATACTAATTAATGTCGTCTGCTCAACTCTATGACGTCGTTACGAGAATTGACGTCAGCTGTCCAAAAATGTCCCGTGCCGCGCCCCACATTATAATTAACGCTTGAAGAGCTTTGCTTACATTCGAAACCATTTAACTATTTGTTTTTATTTACATCATTGTAATCCTTGTGTTATCTCCCCTTAGAATCCTGCTTTAGCAGACATCTTTTACAACAACCAAACGGAGAAACTAAATGGCATCTACCGGAAGGAACCAAGACATTCTCGATGAATCTCGTATTACCGCGTGGTCTTACATGTACACAATGTGTATTACAATGGAAATGGAACACAGGTAAAAAGTGTTTCCCCTATGTAATGAAGAATCGCACATAATGTGATTAAAAAGTGTTTCCCTGCAGTTATATAAAAAAAATGCATTCGCAGTATACAATACAAATATGCAGGTTGTATGAATACACAAAATAATTATGTTCATGTGATGGTTTTCTTTTAAAACCTAGTTCATATCTGATTTGGTTTGATTTCGATAACTTCGGTTTTTTACAGCCAGTAACTGGGACTGTGATGCAAGCAACAATTGCTGTAAGGGCTGCGGAAACCAGGAACAATTCTACGGATGTGCTGACGTCTCTATAGCGTCATCATCGGGATCATTCAGCAATGTTGTAAATAATGGCTTTGTTCCTTCCAACACTGGTTCGGGACACCAGGGATTTATACCGTCAGAAAGTAATTCCGGACAACAAGGTTTTATTCCGCAGGGAAGTAGTTCCGGACAACAAGGTTTTATACCTTCCGGAACGGATTCTGGTCAAAATGGATTTATTCCAGTTGGAAGTTACAGTAACACAAACGGTGGTACTAGCAATCAATGCCAAGCGACGTCTTTTTGGAGGACTCGCTACGTTTTTGCGGACCAATGGTGCCGGTCACAGTGCGCTGCCGGAAATTGTCCCGCTCAATACTGCATGAACAGTTGTCGGATAATGTATGGATAAAATCTCGTGAAATAAAACAAACTATCTCCGTCCATTCTTTTATCCCATATTTTACGTATTTTTTACGATTTGTACAAATATTTGTTTATATAATTCTTATATTTTTTGTATTTTACCTTGATGGTCTCAAAACTCAAATAAATGATGTTTTTCAATCGGTTTTTTTATTGTTGTCATTTTCGATCAGCTACCTGTAAACCATTCCCTCGTGGTATGACTTTAATAATCTGATCGACGAATGTAAAAGTATTTCACTGAATCAAGTTTCATCATCCGAATATTTATTCAATTTCCATTTGTTTCAGACATGCGTACAAACTTCCTAAACTGTACATATTTTTAATAAATTAAGAATTAAAATTTTCGTAGTTCTTATGATAACTTCAAATTTAAAATTCATTAATAATGTAATTATTTAAAATCTCATGCTATTCGACTAATCGGACGAACGGAAGGTCGGACGGACAATGTAAAACTAAATACCTCTGCTTTCGGTCACGTGTGACTCCGCTCTTGTTTGGAATGCTACACCATGAGAAATGCGAATTGTGAAATTCACGTTGAGTGTTCGTAAGCAAGGCCGATGTGTGATGTTTACGGACAAGGGGCGCCTACAATGTATAATTCTTTCCAAACTAAAAATCAGATTTGAAAATTAATTTTGATTAATTACATTTAAACTTTCTCTTTATCTAGTGAGTCTCAGTATTTACATATTTATAATACGGCAAATCGTATATGCTAAGTTCTTTTTAAAAATTGGATTGAACTCATGAAAAGCTCATAAATCATTTGTAAATAGATAGAAAATGAATTTATTTGAGATTGAAAACAGGTATCGGCAATTTTCATTGACAAAAATGACAACTATATGTGATTCATGAGATATGTTAACGCTATCTGTTTAGATTGTAATTAGAGTTATGGAATAGAAGGAGATCTTAGCAAGGAACTGAAATTTCACCTAGCTAATTTCCATGCTCAGGTATAGTTGTTATAATGTGTACCAGATTTTGGGCGCGTCGCGTAAAAATGTACCTTCATTTTATCCTTGAAATGACATTATAAAGTTGAGAGGACCAAAGTATTTATTGCGCGCGAATTTTGCGGTAAAATACCGCTATTTTCTTTACATATTTCAAAATGTAACATAAATATAACAAATCACTTTTTAATAATGAGAAAAAAATAAGTAATTGTTAATTCTTAACAAAAATAGTAAACAAAAATATGTCGTTTTTTTAAGGATAAGCTTTGTATTGTACTGAGTTAAGGGTATGAACAACATTTGCGGTGATTATGGAGTTTGTAGTCCAAATAAGAATGAGTTTTTTTTGTTCGCATAAATGACATACATATTTGTGTGTTCGACTGTTTCGCGTGCAACACATGCATTTCTATGACAAAGTACATTTAAGGTATCGTTTATGGTAGTATATTTCACAGTGGGTTAAAAATAAAAATGGCTCTATCCAATTAAACTAAACGCTAAATGTAGAACACAATCTTTATACTTCTGAATTACCCCTTCAATTCCTATTACCGAGATGGACGTTCAAGTGTATTGCAGGTAGCGTGCCAGCAAGAAATGTTTTTAATCACGCAACGCTATTTTTGAATTAAATGTCTAAGACTGCTTTCGTTTACTGTAACAGTACATTTTCTCCTTTATTCGGATAAACACTTGTTACAAAGAACTTTCTTATTACGAGCACAAGGCAAAAAAACAGAACGTTGTAAAAAGGTAAGCAAAGTACTGCGATATCATTATATTTCGCGAGGGTTTAAATTTCGCGCATTTTGCGCTAGGCAAAAAGCAACAAATTAAATCACGGCGAAAATAAACAATGAAATAGATAATCTTATGGGAATAATATAATTCTACGAGTTTATGTCCGCTCGAAATGTTATTTGTAGCGTATGCGCAAAAATTCGGCCTCGCGAAAATTAATGATACCCCGCTATTTCTAGCTGATGTTTTTCTCGATATACGAATTTTCACGTACCGCAAAATTAAGTGATATCAAAGAAGATCTAGCCGATTTATTTTCTCTATATACGAAATATCACGTACATTGCACACATGTGCCACAATACCATAAAACGTGTGGGAAACGTATTTGTTTGATTTATTGTTTTACTTTATATTATCCAAGGTTACTATTTCATTTTCATTATAAAAGCAGAAGACTGAAATGTATGGCTTTGAATGGACATTTTGGTCTAGACTTGATACATGTACATATGTATAATGAATTGAAAAAGAAATTTTCCATTAGTATCAACTTGAAAATATTCAAAAATATGTCAAATTCATCGGAAAAATGTTCATAAAATTATTTTTATACGACAGCATGGTAATTTCATATTTACACTCGTTTCTGCGTGACGGCGACTAGTCTTTGACGGTTTCATGCAAATCGTAAAATGAAATTCTTCCAAATTAACATTTGTTAAATTAATGCATAACATATTTTGATTACATATAACTGCAGAATGTGCATCTAACACATGAATCCGTCCTATAACCGAAAGACGGAAGTGACAGCTAGCATTAAAATTGCATTTATTTTAGAAAATTACTCACAAAATGTGGAAATCACGCATCTACATTACACGCCTTATTAACCCAAAGAAAATGAATTTCAAAACGCCTAATTAACCCAAAGAAGAAGACTGCATATAAAGTTTGTTACTGATATGTTCTTTCAAACAGCTGTCTAGCAATTACATTAGAAATGTACGGCCGGCGTACTTGTGTAACTGAAATATCCTTCCTTCTATAGTGATGCCGTGTCCCGCGGGAAATCTCGTCACATTCTGCTAGACGAGATTTCTTAAGATGAAAGAATTCGTAAGAATAGATGGCAAATTACTTACATTTCATCTTATATTCAGAAATCATTCAAAGTAGTGGAAAAGTCTAGAACGGATTCCCCAAAAGATGTACATGAACATGTATCCACAAGAAAATAGACAATATTTGCGTGAAAATGAGCATAGTGGCTATGCGCAAAGTTGATTTGTAGAGTAAAGAAACATACCGTAATAGCATAGTAAACCTAACCGATGTTCTAACTACAAAGAAAATATTACTTTAATTTCTCAATATGGAATTAGAGAAATCTGTTCAAACTTGAAAAATAACAATATACATGATTTCTACTCCTTTTTATGAAATTTCCATTACATTTCCAACGTTCATTTGGAAACCATTGATATTTAATCAAGGTAGGAGTAAAAACATAAGTCACAAAATCGGCAGTAGCGGATATGTTCTGCTTTGACGCGAATCGCTGTATCCTTATTTAAAGAAAGAAGTTTTTAAAAATATTTTGGACAATTCCGTTTGATTCTGCAATTATATAATGGCATAGCAGTTAAATAGAAGATGGTTCAGCGTTTTAGACAGGTTGCTTACAAAGATACCCATAAATCTCACATGGTCGCGTGAGAAGTGTTGTTAATTGTATCCAGGTAACATTGTCTAATGGTTACCCGGATCACGCGTTTTGAATGACAGTTTTACAACGTTTACAATTGACTGTTGATAACACGTATAGTAGGTCACCGATAACTAGAAAGTTACGTGACAGAAATGTACATTTGAATATTGATTCACATATGCGTAAAATATTTCAAAACGGGAAGTCAGTGATTACTCTATGAAAACTTTATGAAAAATTTATACCCTGTAATTTCAAAGTTCGGGACAATTGTCCTTTATCAAGAAAAATACAAAATTCTTCTATGTAGCTTAAGTTACATCAAGGTTTATTTTGTTCATGTTGTTGTACGTATTCTCTATATTTTTCTTGATAAAGGATAAGTGTCCCCGTACTGACCGTAAGTTATGTTTTAATACATCCCTTAATGGCAAAAGACTAATTTCAAAACATGCAGTTCACTGTGCAGGTCTCTTGCATGGTTACATGTAGCTAGGCGCTATCTGTATGGAGTAAGGGTTATCTATACATTTAATATCAAAATTAAAAAAGAAAACATCTTGACTGCACTACGAACGTGACGAGAATCTATTCGATTTATCAGTGAAAAAAATCAAGCCAGTTAATTAGAAAAGTTAATGCGTTGATAAAACATGTATCAGAAGTTATCAGAAGTTATCAGAAGTTATGAAGAGGCCCTTTTCTGGAACCCCAAACAAGAATGATATCTTTGCCGGTACTTTGGGATTCTAGCATTTAGAATGAAGCACAGGATCATAAGCAAGGTCTTGGAACTGCACGAGTTTCGGCACTTCTTGGTAAAAGTATGTTGGTGCTGTGGATGAAAATTTAGTCGCACTTCATTGCTGGTGCACTGGTAAGTATTACTGGTAAGGCACTTGTAGCACTAGCAACGTCGGTGAATAAGTGTGTGTGAGTATCGATAATGTCGTTATTTTGAGGAACTGTCGTAGCCGAGCATCATATAGTTGTTGTTGTAGTTTCCAAATGTTTCAGAAGTTTGAACATTAGTGCCATAGCTCTGATGTTTTAGCATGTGAGGCGTTTCTCAAAAGTTCAGGCAAAAATAAAAAAATGATTATGTTCTTCTGGTTATGAATAAGTAGACAGTCACGTGACCGCTTTTCGTGCAACACAATCTTTAATTAAAAAAATAATTTTAGTTTTCGGTCACGTGACTGTCTAGTAATCGGTGCTCATTATCTATATTTAAATTTTACTTCTCGGTCACGTGACTGTCTAGTTATCGCTAACGTACTATAAATATTTACTAATCATGCTCTACTTGAATATTGATGAACACACTTCATTTCACATGATCTTTAATTATGCATCACCGAACAGCATCAACTTACATATGCATTAACATTTTCAAGCTTTTTTTTATAACCGAGATTAAAAACTCGGCGCACGCACGTTTTATGTAAATAATCGTAGGTTTTAGTATACCTGTTATTCAAACATGCAGCGTGATTGAAATATATTTTAACGCTCTTTTAGATAATCAGATTATATTCGTCCATTCATAAATCTAAGATCCATTTACCATCTGTTATTTTATGAAGTGTAACTTAACCAATACAAATGTTAAGAATTTTCGGGACAACGGGCAGAACAAAATCTTCAACGAATACTTACTAGTTAATTAACGTTTTGTTTATATTTCATTCACATTTTTTGCGGTTTTCAGATTACCTAAATTGGACATTTATTGGAACTGCCTTGATTCTATGTCGCCGGTGTTCATGTATCCATATTTATTCCTCTTGTGCTTTTTCGGATGTTTCCTTATTCGGATGAGAAAGCGGGTTAACTTTTCGTATCTCTTTAAGGGCTTATTCCTTTCGTCATTGCAGTCACATCAATAAACAGCCTCATTATTGGTCGTTTTGTTTTACATGAAATATGATAAAATAAAAATAATTTGTTGCAAAAAATGGTGGCTTTAGAAAATGATCACGTGACGTCATGGGCACTTACCAGTCGTATAACATAAGTTTTAACCAGATTAAATTTTGTAATTCCTTGCAAAAAGAACCGTTACACTAGCATTTCATTTTAGATGATATCTTCTGCAAATGATCTTTGTTGATAATGACGAATTTTTTGGAATGTGCTTGTGACGTCACCGCCATCTTTTCCTAGAGTAGTCATCACCAAAAAAATCCGCATAGATAACATCATTTTTAGCCAATGAATATGCTGGAAAAACATTGTTGGAATTACAGATATTTCAAAAAGTGTTATCATGAAATACGGTTTTATGAGAAAAGAATTCTTCAGCTGAAGTAAATAACATAAATCAACATTTATTATTTCCGAAACTGCTAACATCTGTTTAATATCTGATTCGATCTTCTAATGGATGTATTATCTTCATGCCTGTCAAAACTTTCAGTGACTTAATTGTAAAATCGGCATTTATCTTTATCATACAACCTCCTCGTATATACCTTTACAGCAAATGATGGAAAATATGTAAGCGCCAAACCTGTGTCTGGTATGCATTAACTGTCAAGAATGTCGGCTGCTGTAAATCAACGCTGCTTTCAATTTTCATCAATGCTAGTAGCAAGAAAGTTGGACAGACGGACGGACGGACAGACTGACAATCGGGAGGACGAATGAACGGACTGACAGGTGGATGGACGAACGGACGGATGAGAAGGCGTACGACGGACGGACGGACAGACAGACAGATCGACCAAACATACAGACAGACCCGCCCTGGTGAAAAATAAACATATCCCAAAATTAAGGATGCCTAGTCGTTTGTTCGAACATTACTTATTCAATATTTTCTTTATACTTACAGCCATGTAAAACAATAAAAAACCTGACTGGCTTAATATTGTCACGTGACTGCGTTTCATTTCTCAATGAAGCAGTTCCGTATTCCAATGCGCATAATGCAATGTTCTACTAGTACTAAATCAATAAATAGGAATGACAAAATTGTCGAGAATTTAATTTCGTTTGTTGTTGTTGTTGTTTTGTTTCACAGAATGATTTTTTGTCAGTATATTAACGCCTAATTTCAAAATACGTACTTCTAATGATTTCTAATAGTGTTCATTTGAGTTTATGATGACCAAAAAAAAAAACAACTGCCACAGACCGCTTTGTTACAAATATTGACGGATGCAAGATTTCCAGAAAAAAAGGAGCGTTTGAGGCATAATTTTGTCAGTTACATCTTAATATCCAACTTTCTGGCCAAAATCCGCATGAAAATTTTATATTGCTGCCCATAACGGTAGCCTGGGTAACCCCTCTTAACCCCCTATGGATCGGTACCTGAATGAACAGACCACAACACATGTACAAATCTGTTAAATATCTGGGTTCAACTGGGTTCATTTGTACCCGACCGATAGAGTTTAACGGATACAAAGGATGTTTAATCTAATTGATAAATCCAAAGCGACGGGATTAACTTTTTACTTCATCAGACCCGCCAGGATTAAGCCCGGATGATAACAACATTTGTCATAGAATCCGAATTTCAATGCATGATTTTCTAATATGATTTGGACCTCTGTGAAAATTCTCTCCGTGAAATATGTATATATCAATTTTCCTTTCAAGAAGACGCTATCACGGTGCGATATCTTTCTTTAAAAAGCAGAAGCTTAACGAAATGCGGCGAGTGATGATAAATGAATCCGACAGAACCGTATGTTGGGAATAGTAAACAAAAATAAAGATGTGGAAAGTCTGTAATACGATTTTGCGACACTTATACAATTTTGCGACAATATCATTGCGATTTTGATGTCAAAAAGTGGAAAGTGGATTTATATTTATGCGGATTAAACGTGTGTTAATTATTTATCGTGAATTTTAATTAGTGGTATTTAATTAGATTTCCTTGTGGAAAATGAATATCGTGTGAAGATTTGCCTTTCAGAACTTTTCTCTTTATCCAACGATTATGCTTACACTAATAATTATTTGAAAAAAAAATCAAATTAAGTTGGTTAATAATGAATTGAAAGTACGTTTAACTGGTGAGCAATCGGGCGTTGACATGGAGATGGCAGATTTAAAATCTCAGTCAGGAGAAAAAATGATTGACGTTAATTCTGAAGAGATACTCCATATAGCCGGCTCCCGGAATATGGAACCCTCACAACAGTGTGTTTTACCGCATAATGGTTACGTCAGTTATAACGTCAACGGCGACTACGTTAAAAGTACTATTACGGACGTTAATATAAAAGGTTCTGAGACACACAACTGTCAAATTGTGTATGAAATCAATAGAAACTGTGGTCCAGGACAGGAACCGGACATAGAAAGAGAGACTTGGGGCAAAAAGATCGACTTTCTTCTGTCTGTAATCGGATTTGCAGTGGACTTGGGCAATGTCTGGAGATTTCCGTACATTTGTTATAAAAACGGAGGAGGTAGGCTCTTTATTTTTACTTTTTGTTTTCACTCAGCATTATACAATTATTTTTCACATCGCTGACGACTCTTTTGCAGAATTAACTACAACAACTACAACTGTTATATATTTGAAATATTTAAAAAAAAAACATGCTTTTAGTTAGTGTGGTTGATTTTGTTACAAGAATATAAAACGTCCAAATGAAGCGATCGGCAACCCTGCAATCTGCGCTCAAAACTTCAAAAAAAGCAATACTTTGGTATAATTCAATATCGCGGTGACGAATTTTCGCGCGGAATTCAGTTAACTTTTTCGAGTGGGTTCTAAGCCGATTTATTTTTATTTGACCTGTCATGTTGTCGCCGAATATTTGATAACAGTTTGGTTTGGTGGGGGTGGGGACAACACGTCATTTAGAGGGCGCTTACAGTTTGTAACTGCAGCAACATAAAGAAGTGTTTCTGTCCAATCCTTCGCCAGTCATAATAAATATTAAAATTGTTAACATTTGACATTTACAGACATAGCAGACTAAATCTTTTAGTCTGTTTTGATCAGGATATTCAATACTGTTAAATCATTTTATTTCGCGCGGGCTTAGTTTTCGCGTATTTCGCGCTAAAGCAAGAGCTCGAAATTCAACCCCAGCGAAAATAAAAAATTAAACAGTTTCGCGAATTCATGCCCCCGCGAATTTGTTACTTACGG
Source organism: Corbicula japonica (assembly GCA_038501625.1). NCBI lineage: Eukaryota > Metazoa > Mollusca > Bivalvia > Venerida > Cyrenidae > Corbicula > Corbicula japonica. Next base: position 372,223 of record JAZAYU010000358.1, on the reverse strand, counting down.
GTTTTGCGCGAAAATTCGTCCCGCGAAATTAAATGATACTACAGTAGTCGCTTGACTATTTACAGAGGTGCATGCGGATTTGGATCTATAATGGTGGCATGGGAGAAAAGCGCATAAAATTCAATGAAGCCCCCAACAGTCACAGACAGGGGCTGTTTTGTACAATATGTTAATTCTACTATCGATGTCGTCGATATGTACTAAATTACGAAGAGAAGCCATTTTAAAAGAAGCTTGACAACTGTTCTAATTTTCTCGAGAACCCTTAAAAGGAATTGATATTAATCCCTTCACTTATAAATGATTTAATACATCGCTTCACTTTTAAATGATATTGCATATAAAAGTAGTGATCTTTAAAGGGAAATAATTCGATCAACAATCTTAAAGGGAGATGTGCAGGATTGATGAATGGAACAGATTCGCGAAAAGGGTTATTAATCAGTTGAATATTATTATTTGAAGCTCAAATATTGATTTACACCCGAAATATTTCAAACCAATATTTTATTTAAAAAAAAGAAAAGATATATAAATGGTGTTTCCTATCCTATGCGACGCGCATATGTTAGCTATTTTTGTATTTCCCGCGTAAAGCCGCGGTGGATTTTGGGATTGTCACGTGATCACTTCATAATACTTTTCTTTCATAGGCATGCATTTAGTTCTACACACTTTGGTACGAGAACTTATCAAAACCTCATGGCAATTAAATCCTTACTTTATAATGTTTTTCTTTTAATACAATGGAGTTTAAAAAGAAATGGCTAGTAGGGTATAACCTCTCATTAAGATCATATCAGTAGTAGCCAAAACACTATGTCAAAGTTCCATTTTACAGTTTTAAATAATTTTCTACCTCGAAAAAGAGACAATCATAAAATTAAGACCACTTTTTCCCACGTCCCAAAGGTGGTCTTAATAATAGCGGGGTTTCACTGTCAATGTAATTACATCGCAATAAATGCCAGCGAACATATACCCTTTTTTGCCGGGTCGATGGCATTGCGTACTTTTCGTAAGCCAGTCTGATACAGAATGGGGAATTTGAACTGGTTGCTTTTCAAAAATAAATAATTTCATAACACTTCTTAATGTACATGGCTATTGTAAAAATCACATACAAAGTTGTTTTTATTTTTTAATGACTGAACTAATATTTTGTAAATATCAAAATACATCAATATGTTTTTGATTTATATTTAAGATGAATCGATATTTTATCACGTTCACCAGGGTATGAAAAACAGAAGGTTGTTTAATGTATCCAATACAAAATATTCCATCAACAGGGAAAATGCTCTTTCATATTTAGAATGAATTAACATTTGCAAAATATTAACTATGAGACTTGTTTTTGTCATTTCTGCATACGCTGACGTACAAACTTGGTTCAATGCACTCAGCGCTCAAAATGAACTCTGTTCATCCAGCTATTTAGTTCTCGGTAAATGTGTGTCATTAAGATATTACTATCACATTGTGTGATAAATCCGAGGAATGATCGAACATGTGTCGCAAGGCACTAGTTCATTTAAATCCTTTACTCCATTGACACGACTTATATTACATTTCCTTACAATTTTGTTTTGATCAGCCTGTTCATTCGTGTAATCTGATCAGTACCCAAGGTTATAAAACTGAGCATGGAAACCAGTCTTAAATATCAAGCATCTGATTGGCTGAAATGGCGATTGGTCTCCATTTCAGCCAATCAGATGCTTTAGATTAGAGACTGGTTTCCAATCTCAGCTTTATAACCTTCAGACCATTATCAACCCTATTCTCTTATAGATAGCATCTGATTGGCTGAAATGGCGACTGGTCGCCATTTGAGCCAATCAGATGCTTTAGATTTGAGACTGATTTCCAATCTCAGCTTTATAACCTTCAGCCCAGTATCTACCCTATTCTATTTTAGATTCCTAAGTTTATTTCTGACCAAGAAGAAACCAGAGTAGATCCAGATCAGATGGCACGAATAAGCCAGATGATCAAGATCTATATTGATCAAACATGCGACTAAATCCGTATTTGTGAAGTAAAGGGTTAAGCATGTTGCACCTTAAAACGTAAAAACAAACTGAAAAAGTTGATTTGTTTGATTGTTAGTGCATAAGGATGAAGACATGCGTTAATGAGCTGTCGCCGTACGGGTTCGCACCCCGATAGGGGCAATACCATTTTTCTATAAAAAGTGTCAATTAAACACGCGATGAATGGTGTATACTTTTTAAAGCGCACTTGTTTAGATGCGATTACTTTTTATATCAATTAAGACCACCTTTTTAGTCTTCGTGAATCTACTCTTAGCTTTCGCTGCTTATGCGTCAATGCAAAGAACAATTTAATAACCTAAAGAGAAATTCCGTATGAAACAAAATCTAAACAAGAATCTCGAAACAGCAGCTATTAGTTTCTCGAAAACTCGTTAAAAGAATTGCAAACATCTCTTCGCTGACATAAAATTATACAGCTGCGGTATTATTAATTATTATTGCATTGTCGGGGTCTACGGAACGCATCAATTTGTCTAAAAAAATTTCTAGGTCTAAAATTACTTTTAGAACCTTAAATAACATAATTCAAAAGCGCGTGTCAATTCCGGAAATTGATACATACTCGAAGAAATTTTGGAATAACAAATTGATAGAACTTCTTACATGTGATAGACATGTTCTTCGTCTACGTAGCTCTACGTTTGCAAATACTTACAAGGCAATAGAAAATTAATTCCTAGATTCTCATTCAAATTTTGAAAAAAAATTGGGCGGGTGGGTGGGTGGGTTTTATTTTTTTTATTCTCGCAGTTTCTAACGACGATTGTGTAGTGCTAAGATGAATAAGCGTCTAGCCGACTATGAATTACCGATTCGCACTCAATCTATTCGTACTCGTAATGTAAATTTTGATGTACGCATTTTGTTTTCAAAATAAAAAACGTTCGGCCGGAGTGATTTTCTTGGGGCGGCCGGGGATGAGAATCTAGGAATAAATTTTCTATTGCCTAAATCCCCAAAATTGTATTTCCATAAAATGACGTTTTTGAATGAATTAAAACCCCAATGAGATAACACCATTTTATAATAAATTTCTATAGAAATTTATAATTTGTGCAAATTTACACCCGCGAAAATAAATCATTTATGGTTTTTGCGCGAAAATTCGTACTCGCGAAATTAAAGGATACCATAGCAAATTAATCATTTAGCGATATTCGTTTTGGCGAAATGATTTAAACTAAAGTATGATTCAAACTAAATTTTAACTCAAACTCTTTTCTTTGTAGTTACAGGTACGAACGAATAATTTGTCAAATATTAAAGCGTTTTTAACAATTGAATTTCTCTGAAATTATTTAGAAGATTTTATAACAAAGATCGTTGTAACGGGAAAATCCTCTAATTATATCCGGTTTTACATATGCTTTTTCCGGGTCGTTTTCCGTTTCCGGGCCGTTTTTCGAGGAAGCGGAAATACTACTTGAATCTTGATCGGAATTACAATTATAATTACTAAAAAACTAGCATACCAATTGAGGTACTAATTGAGGTATACATGCAGAAGCGTATCTCAGTACATCGTGGGTTATAGGAACATATCTCATGCTTACCTTTAGGTGAAGGAGCATATCTCAACTAGCAATGAGCTTTGGAAGTCATATAATCTTTGCTAACTTTTACAGTTTGATTCGAATCGACGTCTTTAGCCTCATGCTCGAAATTGTCATGCTTGGCATAAATCAGCAATAAGTACGCGATATAAGGCTGTTTGCCCTTTGCGTACAATTTATACTCTATTTAACAAGAAAGTGTGCACTTTGTTTACATTTATATCTTATTAACTGATTTTCGTAATGCCTATATATGTGTTATCAAAATCGAGATTAGATCATTTCAATTCTATAGCAAAAACTATCTTTTATCTAATCTCAATTTTGAAACCATACATTTGGGCATTAAGAAATGGAGTTAATGAATAGTAACCGAAAACAAAAACCACACTTTCTTTGGATTAGGTTCGAGTGCACTGTGTTCTCAAAATTAGTTGACGTATATAACTAGGTCAACTTGAGCCATTACGATATTATAACTGTCACAGTGTGGAATAAATCATCTTAAACATGATTGAAAGGTTATTCACTTTCATATATAATTTGAAAGCCATTTGGTCGTTTAATTATTGTAAGAAATATGCCCGCCCGATGTGTAAATATTGAAAACATATTAATTATTATTATAATAAAGGGTTAACAATTAAAGTTAAATGATTTATTGAAAAGGAAGAATTAATTTCAATCTACTACAAGGGCAAGTATAATATGCAATAACAATGCTTGCCATTTTCTTGTAATTTGGATGTAAACATAAAATCGTTCTTGAAGTAGTTCGACATAAAGAGGCCTTTTGTGCTGGTCTCACCGCTGTATTTACACATCCTAACATTTAATAACTAGGTTATAGAAATTAAATACTTCACCAATATATCGTATATCACATGAATATAAAAAACAACATCTCATGTTAAAGCCGTAATAAAAATCTAACAACTGAATTGTATATAATGTGACCCACGCAAAACTTCTCAAATTATTTTACTACATGTACGTGTACAACGGGTGATTCAGTTTACACATGTGGTAGAGATTTTTTTAAAATATATACGGATAAACACGCACGCAAACACACGCACACACGCAAACATATAGACTGCCTACTGTTGTTATACCTCTGTACATATTCGATACATTAATAATAATGACATTCATTGGGGATGTTTTTTAGAAACATCACCTAAAACAGATATCTTGCAAATCTAACAGGCAGACAATCAAATAGTATTTCATGTAAATATAATTTCAAGAGATAAAACTACTTTTTGTAAATGAAACGGAAAAAATCACAGTGATTGGATCATTCGTGTACATCTTATTAATTTTGGCCTTCTTCATATCAATATCATGTCCAAGTTATTTGTCTAGCGGTGTTCCTCAAGGCGTAATCATGTGACCTTTCTTTTATTTTTTTGTTTTTGCTTGTATAGCAGATTTAAATAATAGACTAGTATCTTATTTCCGACCTACAGCGATGATCTAAAAAAATCTTGGACCTCTTATTTTAATGGATTTTGTTATTTCTGTTTTAATGGGTTCAGTCGAAGTCGACTGGACAGCTTTCTCGTAGAGCCTCGTTTTGGTTTGATTTCCGATTAAGAATATTAACTTGTACAATATAAACGACTCCAAAAAGTGTTAACTAGAAAAGCGTATAGTTTACCATCTAACCAAAATGTTTTTAGGAAAGAAATTAGTAATAAAAGACGAATTTTATGTTTTCTTATTTTCGCATTTCGTTATTAATTTTCCATTTTAAATTATTCAAACTATACCGTGGCCCAGTGTATGGAACTAGATGTTAACAGAAAATTTCTTGACCATTTATACTTTACCCTTAAAGATCTGTCTGTTTCATTATATGTTTGAACATTTATACTTGACCCTTAAAGTACTGTCTGTTTCAACATACATGTTTCCCAAAGGCCACTTTCTAGATTAGTTAAAATCTAAATTAATTCACAATCTAATATAATAAATCATTTTACTGTTCTTAATTTTTAATTACAAATGCTTAAGTAAAATTCTGTGTCATTTCGTCCCTGCGTTATTAAAATTTCATTGACATTTCTTACATTAAATTATCACTACCCATTTGAAAGCCGTTGTCGAGGAACTTGTGTTCAATAAGGTTACTAGACGTAAGTTGTACTTTATATCTTACTGGATGTTTATTTGGTAATAATTTATCATTTAAGAACTGGTAACATAACTATTTTAAGTAGTTAAACGGTAAATAATAAGGTTTCAGTTTTTTTCTTATTATCAAAATCATGAACTCATACAGAGACGGGCACAGAGGGAGATCATTGGGTTTGCTCGAACTACCTTTAGGGGCGACAGTATTTAATTTTCTTTGGGGTTTTGTCCAAAATGTTGAAAATTACCATAAAGCTACCCAAAGAGTGCTCCAAACGAAACCACATTCTTGAAATCTTGCACGCGACACTGTAATACAATACAGCCATAAGGAGCTTAACACGCAAGTTATTAGCTGGAACGGCCCTGACATGACTTTTGACCCCTAATGTTGACCTTGATCTTTTTTTTGCGCGACACTCCGTCTCATGCAGGTTAACATGCATGCAAAATATAAACAAGATTGCTCAATGAATGTCAAATGTATGGGTCGGACAAGCTCTGACATGACCTCTGACCCATAACTGTGACCTTGATCTTTGAGATGCGAACGAAATGCGGGAAAAACAACAAAACAAAAACGAAAAGAAAACACAAAGCAAAATTTAGAAACTTTGAGTGCAGCACCATTTTAAGGAAAATCAAAGGATCTTGATTTTGTTACACATGTTGACAATAAAATGGTATTTTTAACGCGAAATGCATAATAAATAATGTCGTCTGCGCAAATTTATGACGTCATTTCAAAGATTGGCGTAAACTGTCCGAAGGTACCTTTTCCCGTGACGCGCCCCAATTAAGGTTTAAAAGAGTTCTTACTAGCAAACTTACTGATTACAACACAAAATTAACATCGCGTAAATTTTTTTATCAATTTACAAAAAAAACGGGTTATAGTTATTTTTTAATTATTTTTAAACTTTTCTTTCATTTCATTATATTATTTTCATAACGTTGTCGCGGTAGTCCGAAAAAACGGTATTGTTGAAAATATCATAAACTAGCCTATTCCGTTTGTGCAGATGAATAAAAAAGGATTAAACATCGAGGAACCCACCTGTTTGAAGTTTTTACAGCATGAATTTATGTGAAATAGAACGGAAACAGGCGAAAATACTCAAACGCGGGTCCTTGTAAGACTCGCAAAATAGGTCTCGGAGTTTCATCTGGCGTTTTAATTCTACTTTATTAAAACTGTTGAAACTTCCAGAATTTGTTGCTCTGAGGTAGCGCTACACAGGCATAATTTTAGTTTAAACAACTTTTGTCTATGTGCTGCAATATCACTCAAGGATCGAGACCTGTTTTTCAGTTTTCAAAACGCGACCGGGGGATAAAAAATTGTCATAAAATTTTGATCTTACAATGCTTCTGAGCTGTAATGATTGTTAAAATTGGTTGGAAAACGTGTAGTGCACATGAACAAATGCAATTGATGTGTTTAGAATTAACTATGTTGTAGAAACAAAAATTTGCCGAAAACCTAGCCTCCAAGTTTCATCTGTGGAATCGGTTGTTATTAACCAAATCACTCGAAACTCACACCAATTGTAGAACTAGTATCACACTACACAAGCATGTTGTTAGTTTGATCGAGACTTTTGTATGCGCCGAAAAATTGAATCGAGTCCTAGGCATTTTTTACTTTCCGCGACGCGACCGGGCAGTTGGAAATTGTAATAAAATGTTGATATAACACTGTTTCAGAGTTGTTCTGATGGTAAAAAATAGGAGTGTAAACGTGAAATAACACTGAAACTCAGTTTGACTGCGAGGAGAGGAACGAGGAAGGTGGATCTTACATTAAAATAAACGTTCTCGCATTATAGAACAATCATCTTTAGAGTTAAATCATTTTTACTGATGAAATGAAACGTGTACTGCTAATGAATAAATGCAATTAGTGTACCCTTCTTGAGTTATATGAACAAAACGTCTAAAATTGTCGGAATTTCGGGTCATAATTTGCCGAAAACTTCACTGTACGAGGGCTGTCCGGAAAGTTCATATACTACTTTATTTTTTGCACTAAAGCAATGCATACATAAAACAAATTTGGCCAGCAGATACATACATATCTAACAAACAAATTTACAAAAAAACTGTCAGGCTGTGATGAACATTAACATAATAACAGTCCTTACATCCAACATATATACATAATCATGGAGCACTTTTAAACGTCATCAACGTCAAATGAACGTCACGTAATCACTCCATCTCAAAATATCGCCCACACGATTTTACGCATTTCTGATGCCGGCTGACCCATTGGTGGTATACCCCTTTGTACCATTCTCGGTCAAAACCAGATATCGCTGATCTAACACCAACGCGAAGTGCTTCCAAATCTCCAAATCTTTTCCTGCACAATTCTGACTGTTCTAACGCGTTCTACGTAATTCGGCTCTTCTACTTTCGGTTGTCCGCTTCGTTTCTTATCTAACACATTTTCATCCCCGCTTCTAAATCTGCTGTGCCACTTAAACACAAGTTGCCTTGAACATTTACCGGTCGTATCTGCTTTTGAAATAAACTTCCACGTCTCAGTTGGTGTCATATTAGCATGAACACAAAACTTGATAACACTCCGTTGCTCCGTCCGTGAAATTGATGTCATTTTTTCGAAACACCCCCAATGCGTCTAACGGTCGTTTACAACTTGTTTATTAACGTATGACGTCATAATTTTCACCAAATGTCATGCAATGATATCAAATAACTTCGTGTATGTAAAAACACGTTAGGCATAAAACTTTAATTTTTATTAACTTTTATTTTGAGTAGCTACTGTCATGGAATCAAAGTGCTCCGTGAACCGTCGGTCATGTTACCATGGCGATGGGCGTTTTGCGAATATTATTGTTATCATGTTTATAAATTTAGAAATATGTAGCCAATACATACTTGAGCAAAATACCAAAAACAGCTTATTGATATGACTGCTTATAATTATTCTGTAGCCTTGTCTACGAACTTTCCGGACAGCCCTCGTAAATGTTTCTCTTTAAATCAGCCAGATCACTTCAAACGTTCGGTGATTGTAGAAATATGTTCTTAGTTTGATTGAGACTTGTCTTTGTGGTGAAAATAGGATCGAGACCTAGACATGTTTATACCTCAAATCGCATTCATGCTCTTTATGATCTGTAGCATGCCTTATTGATTGTGTCAGTCAATGTAATTTTGTCACAATAAAAGAGAAAAACAAGAGGTATGTTGTAGTTTAATGTTTATTTCATAGAAAAATAAAAAGAAACTCAGTTTTAGTTTTATCGACTACAGTCAAAAGGAAACATTTTCCTCGACTTAAGATAATGTTTCTATAGTCTCTTACCAGCTGTGATACCAACTTGCGATGTATGCCTGACATATTTTCTAATTTCAAACCTTCAAGTTTTTGCAAGTTTCATGTCAGTGATGGGGATCGATGAAATATGAAATGAAACAAAGTCTGAACAGTTTTGACAATTTCTGTTTATTTCGGTATACTAAAAAACCTGTCACAACAGCTACACATCAGTTAAAAAACACCCCCGGAAAATAGGGGGGGGGGGGTCTTTTAGGAGGTACCCCCCCTCTTTTTACCAGCAAAAACTTCTTCCCAAACCACCATACGTCCCCTATAACCGCCCATGTTAATCTGCCCTCAGAAAAATGTTGTTTTACGTTTTAAATTGACATTCCATAAATTATGTAAAACGTGTTAATGAAAAGAAAGTGTTTGCATTTATTGTTAGAATTTATACCGCCACAGACAAAAATACAAAACGGTCCAAGAAATCCAATTCGTTTATTTATTTTACACGGATCAACATGTTATTATTAAATTAGAAAATTGATGCCTCACCGCGAAAGAAAGAAATGAGGCTGGTTTTATACGCGTGCGCAGTGTAATGTAAACAGAAAGAAAAAAACCACCGACCCGCCCGAGCGTCAAGGAAATAGGAGCATTACGAAAATACCATACATTTCAGCTGCAGACAGATAATCTCTCACCTCTGCGCTCGCTCTACCGTCTAGCATTCCGTCGTGATGTTTGTTATGGAAAATGTTCACATGACAAACCGTTTATTCGCTCCAAGGTGATGCCAATCCCAATAATTTGGTCGTACTTAATAATAACATCGTATCATTCGGAGCTTTTGTATTCAATATTTGAACTTTGGTAGTACCTATGGTACTAGCTTTCTTTTGAAATAAAAAATATATAATAGACTGTCTTGTTAATAGATAAAAAGGGAACTTTGAAAGCCATCGAACACGGCAAATATGAAAATATTGCAGGCTCGGTTTGATTGAGCCTGTTCATGGGCAGTAATGGAAATGCATATTACTGCCCACGCCGTCTAGCCCCGGGTTGAGCACAACTCAATATTTACACCAATGAACAGTACAATTTCGATCCATCCCAAACGATGAAATATTATGTGAAGAGAAATATTATGATGAAATACACATAATTCAATAATTACGTGTTAAGGAAAATCGTGCATTTTATGTTTATCACGATTGGCAGTGTTTAATAGACAAGAGGGACAATATCTGAAGGAACAACAAAAACTAAAAAGGCCTCACAGGAGTGGATATTTGAAACAAAAACCGCAAATACAAGCAACTTCCGTAGTGAAGAAGTCCACGTTGGAACGATGAAAGTACAACAATTTCCGTAATTGCAACGAAAAATACAAATGCTTCACAATTATCTCACGAACGATAATAAAATCAGTGTATAATACCCATGCATAAAGTTCAGAATGTTATGGGGCGGATTTAAGAGTCTAGAGTTTGTTTTGGACAATCATAGGGTAGTTACATATTTTTTCGAACTTTTTGGGCCAAATTCCACGTGAAAATTAAATATTTCTGACCTAGAGTAGGGTTTGTGCAACCCCACTGAACCCCTCTCAGGTACCGCACCAGATCTGTCTTTTCCAATAGCTATTAAATCTCAACAATTCATATTTCAGGGCATTTCTTAAAATAGATGAAATTATCACTTCTTTTTATTTTGGACAAACATATGATAGATTTGCAAACCAACTGCTGGCGCTAACTTTTGAAATGTATTTAAATGTCTTAGTTCAATAATTGCAAGTCTTCGCTGGGAATCGAACCCGCATGGCGACAGCGCCTGGCCACAGAACGCCGAACACTAACCGATTGAGCTAGCCGAAGCAATCCGAAGTAAAGAAATCAGAAACATATTTCGCGTACCAAATCATGAATGATTTATTTTACTGATTTATCAATGATTTGAGCAGTCATAACGTAACACTATAAAATTGTATCAATGGATAGCAGTCAGCATGTACCCCGGTTTAAATACACGTATTAATAAATATTTACTTAAAAGCCTTAAAGTATTTACCGAATTCTTTTTCTGCTAAATGAAAAGTGCGTGCAACGACTTTTAAACATACTTGAAAGATAAATATTATGTATAATGCATACTTTAAGATCTTGGACCATTTATGATCAACCGATTAATATAGGTAGCGATAAGAAATCTGTTTATCAATACATTTAAGCTTATTATATTAGTGGGTTTAACACTATTTTAATTCAGGATAGTTGTTTATCCGTTCATTGATACGTCGTATAATCAATATATTAACCCGTCTACAGAGCGGACCTTTTGCACATTTGGATACGAGGTTGTGAACCTAGACCTGACAAGTTTTCCGCAACGCTTCCGTCCCGTTGCCACGCTGAAGCACACCGAAGTGCCTCAGTGAAATTTTGAGAAGTGATAGAAAAGCGCATTTTGGAAATGCAATTTTCCGGTGGTTCCTCAGACCACAAGTATGACGTAATGGACCACGTAATGCTTATTTGTGACAATTGCAAAAAATCGATATTTGTATCATTTTATTTTGAAATATTTAAAAATTTTATTCCTTGTGCGATGTTTGACCTTTGTAAACTTTGTCATTGCTTTCCAGAGTTTGCAATGCTTGACGCATGCAAACTTTGTGTTGTAAACAATGCCTGCTCGAACGCCAGGTCTATACATTGGTAAAAAGCGCGATATATGATTTTTGTTATGTTTTTTTTCAATACATGTATACTAATCAATATGACGATGGCCGAAGTTAACGCGATTAGTAACGAAGATAAATCCAGATAATCTATTTACAGTGAAATTACGCTAATGATTGATCATGATAATCTGTCTAAGTAATAATAAAAACAGAAGCTATCCTAGTCTTACATTTTAATTTTAAGGGGGCAATAACTTTGCCTTAGATAAATAGATCTACATTTCTTCACTAAAATCAATGTGGCAATGAGTATTTTCCCTAAAATTCATTTTTGAAATTTTAGCCAGTTTTCGCCATTTGCAATGTTAGTGACACCTTAAAAGTACGAAAACGCAAAATAAAACATGGAGAGTAGTACCAGGCACATATGGTGTATTTACGATAAAATATCGGTTTTTATATACTTATTTAATGTATTATGTAATAAATCGTTTTAACGCTCTCACCAGTAGATAAATAGTATTGACCTCAAAATTCGGTAAAACACTGCTAACGCGTGTATGCAATTGGATATTTTAAATATGAAATATCCATTTTTCACATGACGGACGGAGTTTAAGCAACACAAAAGAGATATAATCTCATTTGATAAATCTTCACATGTTATTGGATTTAATTTTGCTTGATCTGTAGCCACTGGATTATCTTTTTGTGATAGCATACACGCGTCTTTTAATACAGATTTGTGAGTGATAACATACAAGCATCTTTTAACATAGATTTGTGGGTTTCTTACAAGATTCCGATATGAGATATTCTAATATGATTTAGAACTTTCGGTGAATATTCTCTCCCGTGAAATATGTAATAACTAGATATTTCCTGAAGAAAGTCGCAATCGCGGTGTCATATCTTCTTTAACTATTAATAGTTAAGCAATATGCGGCGTTGATGATAAACGGATTTGTCAGAACATTGTGAAGAAAGTGGTAAACAGAAATGAGAAAATGGATCATCTCCAATACTTGTTGTTGCATTTTGTTATTAACAGTTCTGACCGTTTCTTATGAGAGTGCTATTATAACGGATTTGTGAAAAAAAGTGATTTTACTACTGCCACCTGTTGAT